>JAJEJO010004047.1:0-133428 GCA_020662805.1 Glaucomys volans
ATTTAGGAAAACTAGGGGTGGGAGAGGGGATAGGAACAGGGTGAGGCAGGAGCTGGGCTGGAATAACCCAGATCTAGGAAGATCACAGACACGGGGAACAGGGCACAAGTGTGGATCGTCAGGACAAGCTATTTGTGATGACTCACTGTGCGTGAACAGCATGTCAGACAAGAGCTGTTCACGTTCCTGTTTCCCAGGCCAGCACTGGTCCTGGAGTGAAAACAGAGCCTCCTGACAGGAGAGGCAGAAGGGAACAGGTAAGACCTGACATAATCCATCAAGTGTTACCATCACTTTTCTCACCTTCTTGGTCATTGTCAATAGCCCGAGCTAACCCTAACTTCCTCACAAATGCCCTGGGATGAAACAGTATCATCGAATCAGTTTGAACCCATCAGAGCGCAAAGCACATGCCCATTAAGAGAATGTAGGTCCTGGGGTGGTTTATTTGCTTAGGAAAAAACAATAATAAAAATAATGCTCAAATGTGTGCAAGCCATATTGACATACTTAGGCATTAATCTTGACAAAAGCCGTAGGAAGAAGGTACCCTTGTTACCCTAATATTAGAGACTAAGCGCTGAGTAATGGAGTCTAGGTGACTTATCCAGGAAGCGATAGAGTTGGGATTCAGAGTCGACTCCAGAGTGATCTTCGAAAGCCATAATTGACCAGGTTCGTGGTCAAATCCACTCACTCAGTGGACGAAGATGCATCCTGAAATTCTCACCCAGATTTCAGATCTAACATTTTGTTGTCAGACTCCTGCCCCATCCTTGTGGAATGAAGATTAAGTCACCCACCCCAAGAAGAAGACATTAACTGTTCCCAGATGTGGCCATACTCTCAAACAATGTAAGGTACCTGCACTAAAAAGTTTTGCAGTAAAGTATGTCACAAATGAATGACTGCAGAAAGTCAGGGCTAGAAGGAACTTCAGAGACACTACAGTCCTACCTGAACTAGAAAATCCCATGCTACTCAGCATAACTGAGTCAAGAGGGCTAAGAGCTGGAAACCTCTGACAGTGATACAACTGCCCTAGCTCTTTTGTGGCCAGAGGGACAGTGATAAAAGGGCTCAATTCCATATGATTTATTTTTTATGAATTGAGGAGTCCAGTATCTTGTGTAACTAATCAAAAATTATATAGTAATTCCATTCATCTATCCATCCATCCACTTATCTGTCCATATATTTATTCATTTGCTAAAATATTCACTCATTCAAAAATATCTGGGGATGTGGCTCAGTGGTTAAGTGCCCCTGGATTCTGTCCCTGGTACAAAAAAAAAAAAAGATACTCTATTGTAGCCGGGCCACGGTGGCGCAGCCTGTAAGCCCAGCGACTTGGGAGGCTGAGTCAGGAGGATCGCGAGTTCAAAGCCAGCCTCAGCAACTTAGCGAGGCCCGAAGCAACTCAGTGAGACCCTGTCTCTAAATAAAATACAAAATAGGGCTGGGGATGTGGCTCAATGGCTGAGTGTCCCTGAGTGTTCAATCTTTGATTCAAAAAAAAAAAAAAAAATCTACTGAGTCAAAACTTGTGCTAAATTCTAGGTGGTTCTAACCGTTTCAATCAAGATTCTTCCTTATGCCTGTTTTTGAGATTTTGTTAAGCTCAGAGCATGGGATCCCAGTATATGTCAATATATACATTAAATATATTTTAGGAATCATAATTAGGCCTTTCATTATGGCTTAATTTGAAGCTTCCTGCCACTAATACAAAGTAAAGAATTCCCTTTTTACTTTGGAATTCCAGAGTATTCCTTAGAGCCTCATTTTGTTCCAAGATGTCTTTTCCATGCCACATGCTTAGTCTCAAGTCAAACGTGGACAAGGTTCAGTCAACAGTAAGCTGTTTTCAGAACCAAAGAACTCAGTTTTCTACAAGCAGTGTGTACAAAAGTTTTAAGGTCCTTGTTGTCTTTGTTGACAAACACATGAATTCTGAGTTTCCTCCAAGGATAGGGAAAAAGGATGTGGGTTCCTTGCTCCCTGCTGGGAACAGTTAGTGTTCCTTGTGCAAACACTGAAATTCTACCCTGGTCCTGCATAATTCAACTTCAGTGTTCTAGAATTCGACTCACTCTAAGAAATTCAAAGTGATTCAGTTCAACATTTGGTTCTGACCCTGTGGGAACATTATTTTCTGAGAGTAACAAGGAGGCATCGCTCAGGAAAACAAATAAAGCACAATGTCAAGGTGCCAATCTTCTGAATATATTTATTCACATTTAAATTTATAGATGGAAAGTTTTTTCCATGCTGCAAAGTTTTGTTAAAAACAAGTATTACAAATCAATAAATAAAAGTTGCAACTTCTATCCATTGCAAGCAGAATTATGTATAAACAAGTGCCACTCCTTTGGTATACACAAGACTTTCTAAATATTTTCTGTTGAACAGCTACAAGTGCCACCATTTTCCCTTTTTGTAACACCTCCCCTTGGAATACGACTGCTCATTGCACATGCCTTTACACTTGTCTTAGCAGTTAAGATTTGTAACACACCAAAACTACAAACCATATCCAGTTAAGACTTGTTTTCAACCAAGCAGGGTTGATTTTCTGCCATGTGTTCATTGAGATATTACAAACAAAAATGAAGCAAAGTATAAAAATCAATGTCCATATATGTGTTCATGGCCTGGAATACTGACTGGCTTGAAAGGCTTTTCACTATTGGTCATCAAAATTGCATGCAACAGCCACGAAGACCTCACTTAGCAGAACGCAAATCATTGAGCTGGTTATTCAAAGACTGGACAAACAGAATTCTGGGATGCTATTTTCATTTTGGGTTTCCAGTTCGAATGGTTGTAGCTGACGATATTCAAATGTCACACGATTTACTTGTTTTCCACTGGAGACCATGCGCACCACAGTGTTGTCACAGCCAATTTTCACTTGGGCTATAATTGATGGAAAAAATAAAAGTTTCCCAGCAGGTTAGAAACCATAATCAACTCACTGCTGTGGACTAGATTACTTAAGCACAACGAAAGTGAGGCAACGAATCTTCCTCTTACGTACTCAAGCCACTCTCAGTTGAAATGTGTTTGTTTTTGTTTTTATTATAGAATGTAATTAATAAGTATTCTGAAATTGAACTCCGCCTTTCTCCTCATGTGCAAGAACACTGTAAAATAAAACTGGCTGGAAAGAGGCAAGAGAATGTCTCCGAGTCTTTTTCATGCTCTCTTGCAAGCCTAGAGTGGTACTGGGCACAGGCAACCAGTCAACCCTGCACAGGGGCTCTGGGTCAGTGTTCCTGATGGGGACAATACTGCCCTCCAGGGCACAGCTGGGCATTTGCAGGGCAGTTGATGATTGTCGCAATATCTGGAGTTGCGAAAGGAACGTACAGCTGGATATTCATGTACACAAAAATATTTTCTTCATTTTCTGAGTCTAGACAACAACTCTGACTCACACATTAGAAATCATTTGCATGGTGTAGCTACACACTGAACATACTAGCTTTTGTTCTATTGTCCACTTGAAGGTTTCCTCATTTTTGTCTTTCTCAGGAATAGCTTCTAACATTCTTACTTGTCTCACATCCAATATTAACATTATCTGTATAAGCATCTGACAACTTTTATATCTCTTCTCATGAAGTTATGCATGAGCAGTTATATATTGAAAATCACTATTTTATTAAAAATTGCTCTCTTCTCATTTCTCTAGCCTCAAACTGGTTCCTGAAGCAAGATTTTTCAGTCCTAAAATAACTCTTTTCTGCTCAGTCCCTCCACTCATACCTACTGTGTTTCTTTAAGGTGTCGCTAAATTCTAAGAAATGCTAGTGTTGTCATTGTGTAACAAGTAGCTTACAAACATTACCTGGGCTTAAAGCAAGTAAAACAAGTCAGTAATGTTAGTGAAAATATAACAAAAATAAAATGTATAATCATTTTAAAATAAGTTCCAGGAATGCTGGGGTAACTTCTTCCAGGAAGACCAAAGTTATCTTTCTTTAAACAATTTGGAAAATCATTCTTTTTTTCTGATCTTACTTTGAACTTTAATCTATATAATATGCCTTTTTTCCTTTAGTTAATGTGCATACAATTTGTCTACAATTTTGACTTAATTTCTAATTAAATTTGATTTAATGGGCAGGGCACCTGACAGATCTATATATTTTTTTAACAATTTAGGAGAAACTTATGAAAACAGGGTGGATATTAAAAAAGTTCAAATGAGCCACAGAGTGGTATAATTCAAGCCTTAAAAACATCTTAATATTGAATTCATTTATCTAGATAATTTAGGCAAAAAATTATTTTGGGGC
Source organism: Glaucomys volans (assembly GCA_020662805.1). Classification (NCBI taxonomy): domain Eukaryota; kingdom Metazoa; phylum Chordata; class Mammalia; order Rodentia; family Sciuridae; genus Glaucomys; species Glaucomys volans. The sequence goes on from JAJEJO010004047.1 coordinate 4,305, forward strand.
CTCAGTCTTGCCCTTTTGCCTTATTCAAGTCATATGATTCAAGTAGAAAAATGAACTTTGCTTCAGTTATTGAAATTTTAAGGCATGCGTGTTTTGCAGTCCCAATCTTTTTACCCTCCACCCGTCCACGTCCTCAAGGCCTTCTCTCCAGGCAGTGCCTCAGAGGGAACGCGGGCCAGGTCAGCAAAGCCACTCACACCAACAGTTTCAACCAGGGCTCAGGTGTTGGCAGAATGAATCTTCTCATCTTCAGCAAAGTGGGCTTTTAGAAATCCCTCTCCCCTTACTCTGATGGGAAAGCTTTCCTTGAGCTCAGTTCTGCCTTAAATCGCATCTGAAACTTCCTTCATGCAGGGTATCCATGGAGAGCAGAAGACACATCAGGCCTTAGTGCTTACCTGTGTGTCTTAGTTCTGTTTCAGAGACATCCAGGTCCCGGCATGAGCTCAGAGAGAGAAAATCCTGGTGTGCTGACCTGGTTTTAATTATACCAGACACAGCTCCAAAACGAATGTCTGCTCTGCAGCTTCGCTACCTAGCTGGTAAGGTGTCTATGGTGACAGGACAGGAAGGGGCTGTGGTCTGAATTGGCTGTGAGCTTAGACACTCGTGTGCTTCATTTCTGTTTTACTTTTGTCTCTGTAAACTTAACCCGAGAGTCCTGTGCCTAAAATATAGGTATGGGAGTGACCTTAATAGAAATACTTTATATAATCCCCCTCCATACACACTCATACATACTTGATTAGTTGGTAATGAGGGTCAGTAATTCTCACCATCCTCACTGACCTGAGCTTAAGAATGACATGGACAATTCTCATTGGTCCCTGACAAAGAAGATCTGGTTCTGTTTGGCAACTGTGCACTAAATCATTTATTACCTGTGACCACTTTTGGCTTTCAGAATTTACCTCTGGGTCCTATTGGCCTGTGAGGACTGGTTTGGCTGCTAGAAGTTAGGGCTATTCAACAGTTCAGAAAATTTCTGATAAAGCTCACTACTTTGGTGCTCATTTACTCTGAGTGATACACTTAAACACACACATGGACACTTAGTATTTCATTATTATACTATTACTAATTGATGATAGATCTACTATTTGAATCATTAGCTTTTTAAAAATATCTTTATTTATTCATTTATTTTTTTAAGTGGTGCTGAGGATCAAACCCAGTGCCTCACACATTTGAGGCAAGCACAGTATCACTGAGCAACAGCCCCAGCCCGAATCATTAGCTTTTTAGTTAGTAAGCAAACCCTTTAGCCTCCAGGGAATAAAAGCAGGGGCCTCCAAGAAGACAGAAAGAATTGAAAATCTTTGTATTTTTCACAGTTTTACTTAGGACCAACCTTAAATATATGTCCTAATTGTTTCATAGGTTTTGCTCTTGATGTCAGATATTTTGGTAATAGAGTTTGATATTGTACATAGGCCCAACTGTATTTCCCTACTGGCTCAACATATAAAACAGAAACTTGTGGTGGAATTCATTGTCCAAAATATTTTAAAAAATGGTGTGTTTTAAAAAAAATTTTCTATTTGTCTAATTAGTTGACAGTAGAAAGCATTTATAAATAAGGAAATGTTCACTCACCAGCACCATGAAAGGGGTAGCAGAGATCAGCTAAGGGCATCATCTTGGAAGGGTCCAATCCCGTTCCTCCCAGCAGTTCCACAAAGTCTCCTATTCCCCCACAACCTGCAGGAGGTTTCTAAGAGAATAAAGCACCAAAGAAGGACACATTTAAACCAGTTATAAAAGCCAAACTACTTGTCTAATGGTGGATGGGTGAATTCACTCAATCAGCCTTCCAACATCCTGGCAGTACCATTGAATTTAACATCTGAGACTCCGGAAATGAAAAGACATTTTTAATAGAAAAAAATCACAGGAATTGCTTTTCTAAACCAGTTGAGTAATCATTTTTTTAATGTGTGTGCCTTTTTTAAAAAAATTTTAATCTTAAGGGCTGGAAGCTTGATATAAAATGTATGAAAATGGAACCCAAAAATGCTTTGCTTTTCAAATCACTTGGACATACATACTGAATTATTTGAATTTCTTAATGTATGAAGTCAGAGTTAAATCAAGTTGATTAACTGCATTTATAAAATTGGGCTTGCACATTGCACATTGGTTTACCCTTTTGCTCTCCTCTTTCTCTTCTTTAGAAAGGAATTTCTCTGCATTGGAACACATCATTTCTACCAATAAGGATTAATATTAATCATGAGTATATTTTAAAAAGGATAAAATCCTGATTTGAGGCCCAAGTTAGCTAGACTTACCATCACCTTCATTCTTTCAACTAAGACAAATTTCAAGCTACTCACAGGAAGAATAGATTCTAAGACTCTGTAAATTCCATTCTAACCATCTTTTCACATTTCCCTTCGTCCTTTTCAGTTTTATCTGCAGCAATTTCTGTGCTTCACTTTCCCACACAAAGCAAGCAGCCACTCCCTCCCACAGGCTGTACTCCCCATCCCCCAACACACCCGTGGCCCCAGCTGCCCCATGGGCATCTGTGTAGCACACAGGGTCTGCTCAGAAGGGCCTTGTGCGTGGTTTCATGCTCTACCATCTCCTAATGAATTTGTTGGTTTTTTTTTTTTTGGTACTGGGGATTGAACCCAGGGGCACTCCACCACTGAGCCACATCCCCAGCCCTATTTAGTTAGAGAGAGGGTCTCACTGAGTTGCTTAGGGCCTCGCTAAGTTGCTGAGGCTGGCTTTGAACTCGTGATCCTCCTGTCTCAGCCTCCCAAGCTGCTGGGATTATAGGCATGTGCCACCATGCCTGGCTTCCTAATGAATTTTTAAATTCGGGTCCCCACATTTTCACTTCATACTGTCTCCCACAATTTGGGTATTCAACTTGGCCTGTGATATTTTTCTTCATTGAAGTGAATTTTAATTAAGAGATCTAGTGGCATGTGACAGGTGCCCAGAGGTTAATCAGATAGACCCTGACACATAGGAACCAGAATCTAGATAGGGAAACACATGCTCCCGCATGCATGCGCACACATGCACACATACACACACACACACACACACACACACACACACCCCATTTAGAAGCACACTGAAAAATAGCCTGAATGAAACCACAAGTTAGAAGATAATCATGGCAATTTCTTGGCTAATGAAGGGACGGGACATGTTTTTTGTGTGTTTGTTTGTTTTGGCCCTGGAGATTTAACTTGGAAATGCCCTACCACTAGGCTACCTACTCAACCCTTGTTAGTTTGTTTTGAGAAAGGGTCTTGCTAATTTGCTTAGGGCGTCACTAAATTCCAGAGGCTGGCCCTGAACTAACAATCCTCCTGTCTCAGTCTCCCAAGTTGCTGGGATTACAGATGTGCATCACTGCACCTGGTGGGGACATCTGTTTTTAAAGGGCCTACTATGTGAGGGGTTCTAGGCTTCGCTTCTTTTCACATAATTTAATCAAATGATGAAATAGAGATTTAATAAGCCCCACTGTGCACAAGGTTTCCTGTTTGTGAATTGAGAGTTAATGAGCTACTTAGGGGTGAAGGGGAAAAAGACTTAACTGCCTTTCCCTTGAGTAGAAGATGCCCAGGGGAACATCTCCACAGGCTAAAGTTTCCACTTAGTTCCTTAGGTTCTACATTTCAGCAGGTGGTGTTGAAGGGAAAAGGCAGCTTTGAGAGAGAGCAATGGGAAGTAAAAAAGTTGGAAAGAAGTGGAAACTAAAATGAAGGACCAAAACAAAGAAACTAGGAAGTTGGGTGGACCTATTCCTTAGTGTTCAATGACATTTCTGTCTTCTTTGTAGTGCTCTCAGGGTTTCTTGTAAACAATTGCAGAAACTGAGTTGAGTAGGACCTCTCTGGTCCCTACTGGGGTTCCATTCTTCAGCAGCGATCCCTGAGATGTTTTTCTTGAGTTTCTAAGTTACTATCCATCTCTTGCTAGACTACACCAATGTGCAGAAGGAGAACCTAGACTCCTTGTACCAAACATAGAGTTCCGCACAGTATTCAAGGTGCAAAACTGAAGTCTCTGTTGGCGACATCCACTTTCCAGTGCATAAGAAAGTTGGGGTGTTTTATTTTAGGAAATAATCTTGATGGGTATGCAAAAAATAACCAAAGAGACATCTATCTCACAGGAATGTGAAAACGGCAACAGGGTCCCTACAGTCCACTCACTGTGTAGAAGCCAGAGTGACCTTTAGACAGTACTTATCAGGCCATTTTGCTTTCCTGCCTGACCCCTCCACTGGCTTCTCATTTCACCTAAAATGCGTAACAGTGTTTTCCACACTCTGGTGTTGCCCATCTCCCTAAGTCACTCCACACCAGTTCCCTCCACCTTGCCATCTTCCCATTTCTGGAACCCAGCAGGTCCAGGCCTGCCTCTGAGCCTCTGCACCACTGTTGCCTTTCCTTTCTTTTTTCCCAGATCTGGCTCCTGATCTATTACCCAGGTCTCACTCTAAATGTTTCCTTCTTGGAAGATTTCTTTCCTGATTACCTTATCTCGGGTAGTTCCTCCCTCTCTTCATCCCTTGTTCCCAGTTACTGTCTATACAACCACTGAGCTGCATTTTCTGCATGGCATTTGCTCCTGATAGAAATGCATGACAGTTTTGTCTGTCTCATCCACTGGAATGCAGGTTCCCTGTGAACGGGACCTGTCTTGTTCCTTACTAATTTCTAGCATCAGAAAATATTTTTAAAGGAATAGATGCCTAGGACACTGGAGGCTCTAAATTATTAATAGGAAACAAACATTATTTCTTGTAGCCTCAATACTTTAAGGACAGATCTCTCAATCTGCTATCACACTGCCTTTCTTCTAGATCTCACAATATCAAGCCAAGAAGACTAGAGCAAAAATATTCAAATATGTCCTTATCAAAGGAATATTCTTCCACTAAGGTCCAACTTAAAAAAAAAAAAAAAGGCAGTGACCCATAAATTTAGGACTAGAAGAAATTGGACATGCTTTGCATTTCTCAGTCCTGGTCCTATTAATTTGGCTTTCACTTGAATCTGTCTAGTTAGGAACTATGACCATCTTTCATATCAGCAAACGTACATTAACTTAGGCATATAAGAAAGTAAAAAGAAGGCTGGGGTTGTGACTCAATGGTAGAGCGCTCGCCTAGCATGTATTAGGCACTGGGTTCAATCCTCAACACCAAAATAGCAAAATAAAGGTATTGTGTCCATCTACAACTTAAAAAAATATTTAAAGGAAAAGGAAATAAGGATGATTTGCAGGGAAGATACTACCAGTACAAGTGAATGTGGACAAGCTCAACATTAATTTTAAGGTTCATTCAGAAGTTCATTTGGAAGAAAGTTGATAGGGATTATCAACTAATATTATTTAGGCAAAATGCATCAAATTAAATGTATTACAAAATACTCTTTGAAACTTTACTGCCTTTGCAATCTAAAAATCTAATTTTGTATTTTATGCTACAGTTAGCATTCCTTCATACCACAGTTCTGTCAATGAGATACTTCCTTCATGTTAAAAAAAATTCCAATGATCAGAAACAGCTGCATAGATGACTCACAGGAGGTTCTGCTAGAAGAGAATTTTTGTAAAAGAGGCAAGTACAAGAGAGTTCAATTGTAATTACATACCACAACTTTACCAGTTGAAAGCATTTCTTACATCACAAGAAAAGTATTGAAGTAGTCAGAATGGGCACCTGAGTAGAGTTCTGATAGCATAACTGAAATAGAAGAGGGTTTTAGTTAAAGAAGCCGGGGCAAACATCTGAGATTTAATAACCAGAGGGACATGCTACTTCAATTTGCTGATGCCAGGTTTGCTTTTGTTCTGATAAAGCTGTGGCCTTACCAAACAATTAGGAAGCAAGTAAGTCACTCACCTTTAACTGAACACCATGTAAGTGTCCCAGAGTAAGATCAGATATTTTGATCACTACTGGATAAATTATGGAGAAGCTGCAGTTTCGATGCTGGTGTGGAACTACCAGGGTGAATTTTCCATTTGGGGTCTGAGAGATGACATTGCAAGCTTTGTAGGAAACAAAAAAGTTATATTTGCATTACTTGTTTGCTGGTGGTTGTTGTTGTTTTTTCTTGGTACTGGGGATTGAACCCAGGGGCACTCCACCAGTGAGCCACATCCCCAGCCCTATTTTTGTATTTTTTCATTTAGAGACAGGGTCTCATTGAGTTGCTCAGGGCCTCACTAAGTTGCTGAGGCTGGCTTTGAACTTGCGATCCTCCTGCCTCAGCCTCCCAAGTGCTGGGATTACAGGTGTGTGCCACCGCACCCAGCTGGTTTGCTGGGTTTTTAATAGAAGTTTATTGCATCCTTAGGCTAGGTTTCTGTTCATGGCCTAGGATCTTGGGCTAAGTAGAGAATATATATCACAATGATGATTTGAAGAAAGGAAGGAGTTGGGGAATACAAATCATCAGTGACATATGGATATTGTTAAGAAACCCTTGGGCTGCAAGGGGGTTTCTCACTTTCACCTCAGGGGGTTCCCTTTTCTACAACAATGACAAGACATGAATCATGAAAAAACAATACTAACTGGTGTACTGTTCTATGAAGACTTCTGTTAACTAGGGTCTAGGTTCAAGCTAGCAATATGGAACAATCCAGGCTTAAAGGTGAGGCTGGAACTCCAACCCTGTCTGAAGTCTTCACTCACAGAATTTGGAGCCATAATGCTGTTTTTTAAAACAGTAAAGTAAATAAATAATTCATTTTTAAATAGTGACAAGATAGACTGGGAAAAAATAACAGGCTTAAATCTAAAAAATATTTGCTAAATGCTGGTGATATTGACTAAAAGGTAATTTTTTTAAAAAAATGTTTTAGTTGTAGATGGACACAATACCATTATTTTATTTACTTATTTTTATCTGGTGCTAAGGATTGAGTCCAGTGCCTCACATGTGCCAGGCAAGCGCTCTACCACTGAGCCACAGCCCCAGCCCCTACAAGGCAAATTTTTAATGTTTAATTGCTCTCCAGAATTTCTAAATTTTTTTGGTATCTCAAATCTAGACTTATAACATATTTATTCTTCTATCTTTGAAACAGGAGAATTTGCATTTTTTGCTGACTATGGCAAAAATTTCTGGTTAATCAGAAAAGGTCAGACCTACCTCTTTCCTCCTTCTTATATTTTTAATTATGCCTAATTTCAAAAAGAAAACTGAATTTTCATGATAATTCTAGAAGACTTCTTTTGCCTTCTCACTAAATAAGGAGAAACATTTTATTTTGTCCTCAAGAATTATTCTGCACCAGTCCTCAAAAACTGCCCTTTTTTTTGGGGGGGGGGGGGTTTTTTAAAAAAATTTTTTTTTTTTTTTAAAAAATAGAAATCAGAAGGCTAGTAGTACATTATTCTTTAGCAGATTAGGCCCCATCCTTCAACTACATGAAGTATTAATATTAACACTAGCATGTGTAACCTAAATGATTAATATGCTTTCTTCTTCTGATTTTTAAAAAGATTTTTTTTCTAATGGGGAAAATAAGCAAGTGAGTGAACTCATTTTAATCAAGATAATGTGCCTTAGGCCTGAACTATAGTTTTATAGCATATTGTGTCTCTATGAGAAGTGAAATAAATTAGAATGGTGAGTTCAGTATCAGAAGACAACACAAAGGTACTCTGGTTCCATCCTCTGCTCAGGACATGACATCTGCCCACATGTCTCTGATATGCAGCCTTTCAGTTTTCACCTAGGTAGTTCTAGATCACAACTTCATAGCTCATCCTTCCAGCTTATCCTGGATCAGTGGAATGACTTTGGAAATTGAAATTTGCCACTGAAAGCACTGTAGTATCTTAGGAGATCTGAACAAGACTTTGGAGGAAAAATTAGAATTGTACCCACATAAATTAGTAAACTACTTAGCCTGGGAAATAAATTAACAAGTATGTCTTGATTTTCATAATACTGATCAGAAAAAAACCCTAGGTCATTTCTAATTTCCATTCACTCATTCCTCAGTTCAAATTTCCTAAATCTGTGAGATGATATTATTTTTGGGAAAGTAGTTTGACTCCCCTGTTCCCCAAACCGGGTCTTTTTACTGAGAAGACAGGAAAATCACTTACGAAAGAGGTTGGGGTCTGTCTTTATGGTTAATGTGAAACCATTTCCTGGTTCATGGACTCGGAAGAAGATCATGGCCACATTCTGGGAGGATCTGATGCTCCTTCTGCTAAGACCAGTCTCACAGAAATCTATGTACCGCTCAGTGGTGGGTAGAGGATGATCTTGGGAACTGGGGAATTTCTCCCCCTTAAGAATCCAACCATCAAATACCTTCCAAAAAAAAATGACAATACAGAGACATAGATGGTCACTTTAATCAATTCCTGAGATCATAGGTGTGTTGAAATGGGTGAAAAGTTACCCAGCAGTGAGCCTTCAGTGGTAAGTGAGGAATTGGCAGCCCACCTGCTGCGTGTTTCCTGGACTCTTCAGTGGTCCTGTATTCTGACTGTAAAAGTTGGTTGCAAGTAATATTATTAATCAGTTAATGCTTTTCTTTTCTGCATAAGACTCGATGTTGTCAAATAAAGCGATTTTCTTATACTTTATTTTTATCATTTCAACCATTTTGGTAAAAAGAAATCATAAACAATATACATTTTTATCTTGGTCATATTTTCCATATCTCACCTTAGGAAGAATTTCACCAAAGCATAACTTGGATTTCATTCAGCTCCTTTCTTTCCTCTAATCATGGAAATATGAACAAAATATCTCAAAAATTGGTAGCAAAAGAAAAAACAGGGCAACAATTTCATCTGCCAGTGTACAAAAACTCATTCTTCTCTAACAAACACACACACACACACACACACACACGCGCGCGCGCGCGCGCGCGCGCACACACACACACACACAGGATTTTTCCTGTTGTTACCATCTATGGTTGAACAAAAGGTGCGCGTCAATCGACTTTACTCTCACAATCACCCCAGGTCTCCAGTTTAATGAATCCATCATAGTCCACATTAACAAAATCACCAACAACACAGCTCCGGGTTCTTTCTAACACGTTTGACAGGTTCCAGAATGATTATTTTCACTGAACAGCAGAGCTCCATTGGTCAACCTAAACTGACCCATTAGATACACTGGAGACTGGCAGTGGGATGCTGTGAGGCTGGGGGGCTTGTCCTCCCCTCCCATCTCAAACTCGACTCCCCCACAGAATCCCTCCCAGCAGCCAGTGCCCTCCTGCTTCAGAGTCGGATCACCCAGACTTTGCAGACAGCCTCTGCTCGCCTGGAACAGCGCCGGCAGAAAGTGGGGCCAGCAGGAAAGAGGGCTCGGATTTCAAACGAGTGGGGCTGGCATTCTCACCAAGATGGGCTTCCTAGGTGGACTTGAGTGCTCCTGCCGCTAGTTTTTATTATATTTTGTCAGCTCCAGTTTGCCTCACAACGTTTCAAGCTGCTAATTCAAGTTCCCAGGGCCTCGAAAAGTTTAAACCACGCAGAGCCCAGAGGCAACGGCTCTACAGGAAGTGGGGACAGTTTCTAGGAGTTGGGACCAAGTTCCTGCAGCTTGGGAGCCCGAGCGCGCCTCTCCAACACCCGCACCAGCCGAGTGTCTCATTGAGAAGTGTCGTGGCTCCCCACGGCGGTAGCAGCTCTCCAGCCCTTTCCTGTCCTCCGGTCCCCGCGGCTTAGGCAGTGCCGGGCGCCGCCGCCTTACCTTTAGGAAGTCCCCGCCCGCACAGTCGATGGAGACCAGGTCGTAGTGGATGTTGATGAACTCCTCCGGCTCGCCGATGAAGAACGCCGCGCAGTGCAGCTGCGGCCGGTCGGCGGTGAAGGTGAACTGACCCGGGAGGCTCAGCATGTCCAGGCATCCTGGGGAAGGGGAAGGAGCCAGGCGTCCCGGAATGTAGCCGCCGCGGCGCCAGCCTCAGGCAACCCCTCTTCGCTCATCCCTTCTCCGGGTCTGCAGCGCGCAGCGCCGCGAGCCCGGATTCCCACCTTCGGCTTCTCCGGGTTCCGGATCCCATCTTAGCAATGGGGATCGCGCCCAGGGGATCACCGCCAGCCGGCGCCTACGACCTCGGGAGGCTTGCACAACCCTAAACTCCCCGCCCCCACGCGCCAGAGAACTCAAGCCCCGACTCACGCAGAGCGCGGCTGTACGGCTGCTCCTCAGCCAGGTCTCGCTTCAGGTTGGCGCTGAAGAGTAGGAAAGGGTCGTAGTCCGCGGTTTCCTGCAGCTGGCAAGGAAAATGGGTCCGATTGGAAAAAGTTCATGACGTGAAAAAGAAAATGAACCAGGAGCTGGGAACCCTACCTGGCTCTCAGCAAAGTGAATTGAAAGGGAGTCAATCAATGCCTCCTCGGGTATCTGGAGACAACAGAAAGGTCTTAGACCCTTTCCCCTCAGACCAGGACATCCCCAGCGGCCAGAGAAGAGCAGGCAGTCGAGATGCTCAGAGGCAGGGAGAAAGGTAGGTCTAGGGAAACCGGGGGAAAGGACCCAATAGAGAGGAAGGAAAGAGCTAACCTCATAAAAAGCGGACACCAAAGGCCACCTGCCTGCCTCCCAAGGCTGAATACTCATAAGAAAGGTGTGATGGGTCAATCTAGAGATGGCTTACCTCTAGGTACCGGCTCTCCCCTCTTAGAGCCAACAGGAAGATCAGAATGAAGTGACACTGGAGCTTGAAGTTAGGTGGCATGCTTGGCCTTGCCTCTGCAGCTTGTGCACTCTGCTCCCGAGATCTTGGGCTTTTCTTCCCGCACCTTTGCCCAGACTGAGTGCGAGAGCCAGTAGGGTCCCTTGGTTAGGTCTCTTTTATAGAGCAGTTGGGAGGGGAGGCTCTCTGTCCCTTAACTGATGGGAGCTCAGTTACCATGGGTTACCCTTTCTCAGTGACAAAGTACGTGGTGATGACGAGGGTCCAGCTCTCAGTCACAAATTTTCAGCGTGGTCCAGGATTATTCACCAAGAATGATTTCAATCTCAACTTAAGTGAATTAAAAGTGTGGGAGAAAGAATGAGGCAAGGACAAAGAATAAGAAAGGACATTTTACTTCGCCTTCCAAATGCTACCTTATACTTCCTGTGAACATTTGGAAATTTTCATTTTTGCAAAGAAAATCAACAAAGTTACACATATGCATAAAAATACCCAAACACACATGACCTTATCCTGCTGCCTTGTGACATAAACTTGGATGAAATCATTCTGGAAACTGTTAGAGTTTGGTACTCATGCAATTGTTCATGCCTCTCACTAAGAAACTTGAGGCATTTTTAGCTCCAAAACTTTGGCAGAAATCGAAGTCTCGTTTTGCAGAACATTGCAGTAATTCAATTACAAGCTTTCTTCCTGCCCCTTAATCTTTGCTTTATCCTGGTTTGGTTTCTTATAAATATTTTCTTAATGGAAAACTAACTTTCTGTGGTCTGTGGACTCCTGGATTTTAGCTGAGCTCTGTCACTTGACCTGGTGGTTTTTACCATGCACACACTCCTCAGCAGATAAGTGCACCATAAATCTAGCAGTCACCTGAACCACTAGTGTGTACTCATACCTGGATTACTTGTGTACTCTGGTAGAAAGTACAGCTGGGAAGCTCTTGTTACTACTCACTAGCAAATGTACAGGTCTAATAAAATGACTTACGGTCCAGACACAAAGTTAGGCATATGCTTATCTTCACTGATCAGCAGAGAAGAGCATTGCTTCCGCTTTGGGTTCAAAATTATGGGAAATATGGAGATGCTCTGCTTTTGGCTTTACTACCCCCTTTCTTATAAAGGCACCTGGCATTGTTATTAAAATCCCCATACACAGTTAGACCATACTACAGGGTTTTAATGGAAGGGAATGGCTACAATTTTGGTTTTAAAATTGTCAAAATCAACAGTAATTTGTCTAGGGGTTTCAGACCTTAATATTTTCATATTTGAGACAATTCTGAGCTCCGCAGGGACTGCACCTTAATTGTGTAATTAGGAGGCCTTCCTCTCCCTGCCCAACTTTATGAATAGGCCCCAGTTCAGAGGGAGGAAGGGGGAAGAACAGCAAAAGGTCATGAACACTGGCAGCTGTGTCATTCTCTTCATCCCAGGGACTGTTTATATGTCCGAATTTTAGAGAGAATATAAAGATGTATAAGAGGAATAAAAGAGGAGAGAAACAAATTGCTTACCCCCCACAGGTTGGCCTCAAATGTGTCAGGTCATCTTCAGGTCCATCTCCCACTTCATTTGGGCCCAGAGAGGGCCTCAGGCACATTCGCCTTGCGTGCCAATTCTCCTCTCATACCAACTTAGCTGTGACCATGGCCTACCTAGAACTGGAACTCACTTGGAGAACTTTGTCTTTCCCAGTTGGGGGTCTGGCAACTTGTGTCACCCCAGCTCAGTGCTGATTATTAGCATCACCAAAGAGACACTATTTTCCAACTTGCTGCTTCTCTCTCTCTTTTTCTCTAACACACACACACACACACACACACACACACACACACACACATCAGCCACCAGCTCATGGATAGCAATGATATTCCCAAAGTGCTTTCATGAAGCTCTTTCCTCAAGAAACACACAGCAGGAACTGGGATAAATGAGAGCAAATTCATTTGGATAGGTAGTATCTGATATTGTGCAACAATTCACACATTATAGAAAAAGATGAGCTTCATTTCCACCAAATCCTGTGTGGGGAAATCAAAATGGGATTTCCACCAGCTTGGGAAATGTCTACTAAGCCAGGGGGAAATGCTTTTTTGAAAATAAGGCTAATTAAGCCAGACACGGTGGTGTATGCCTGTAATGGCTTTGGAGGCTGAGACAGGAGGATTGCAAGTTCAAAGCCAGCAACAGCGAGGTGCTAAGAACTCAGTGACACTCTGTCTCTAAATAAAATACAAAATAGGGCTGGGGATGTGGTTCAATGGTCGAGTGAATTCAATCCCCAGTACCCAAATAGATAAATAAAGTTAATTAAAAGATGTAAACTAGAACTTATGGAGGAAAACTAAGAAGATAAAATTGGAGGATAAACAGAAGAGAGGTGGCGATCATTCATGAACCAAATTATTAAAAATGAGATCTGAAGGGCCTATAATAGAAGAGTAATTTGAATTAGGGTAAAAGTTTCTGGACAATAAGCAGGCCTATGATCAAGGACTGAGGATAAATTGTTATAGTGAACTGATTTGGTCATTCAAACAATTAGTTTAATATTTGAAAGTTGTTTGTTCAACAAATTAACTGGGTTTTTGTTGTTGTTTGATATATGTTCTGTATAAACTCAAGAGTCACCAGGCATACTGACTGAAAATTATCTGTATTCATTCTCTGCAAATATTTTATTTTTTCTCCATACTTCTCTGACAGATTCTTCAGTGTTGTTGTTATATAGTCCCCGATAAGTGATTTTTTTGGTCTTGAACTATTGTTGGGCAGGGTGAAGACTTTCTTTTTATTAGGTAGGAATAGGCATTTTTTTTTTTCATAAAATTCCAGAGCAAATTGTCACCTGAAGGTCAAAGTGGCTACACAATATCAGATCCATATTCATATCCACATTCAGATCCATATGAATTTGGGATGAGGGCAGAATTTGAAATAGTGCTAAAACTGAAAAGGCACACATAGACAACTTGTAACTGGAAGGCAGAGGGACTTTGTGGTCACTCTGGAAACCTGTCCTAAAATGTAACTGTGATAGCCAAGAGCAAGCTTGTGGAGTCTCTGCCATTGCTTATGCACTGAGGTATCAGAATAAGCAAAGAGGACTATGTAACTTAAATCTCTATTTTATGGTCCCATGACTCATTAAGTATTCCCTACCTGCTCTACTAAATTTTTTCTTTGATCACATTGAAAGAGAACATCATCAACATCTGCATTAAAAGAACTTCTTTTTTCCTTTCTTGATTAATTTTTATAATATTGGAAAATGGAGCATATATTTGAGTTCTTTAAAAAACAAAGGTGACCCAGCCAGTGCATGCGGTGGCACAAGCCTATAATCCCAGTGATTTAGAAGACTGAGACAGGAAGATTGCAAGTTTGAGGCCAGCCTCAGTAACTTAGCAACTAAGGAAGACCCTCAATAACTTGACAAGACCCTGTCTCAAAATAACAATAAGAAGCACTGGGGATGTAGCTCAGTGGTAAAGCACCCCTGGTGGGTTCAACCTCCAGCCCTGGGGTGGGGAGAAAAAAAAAAAACAGAAAGAAAATAAGTCAACAGAATAAAATTCATTGTAGTTAACCTGCAGCAGCAACAAAACTATTTCCACTTGCTTCCAATATGTCCTGCTGTTGGAATGAATTATAGAGGATATTATTTTTATTTTATGATGGAAAGAAAACACCATGAAATCTACTTTCTTGATTTAAATGCACAATTATAGGCAAAATGTTGTACAGCAAATGTCCAAAACTTATTCATTTTGCATAACTGAAACTTTAAACCCATTGATTAGTAACTCCCAATTTACCATTTAGCCCTTCCCCAACTCCTGGCAACCACCATTCCACTCTCTTCCTCTATTAGCTAACTACTTTACAGATCTCATGGAAGCAGAATCCTGCACTATTTTCCATTTGTGACTGGCTTATTTCACTCAGCATCATGTCCTCAATGTTTATCCATTGTACAAAAATGGGATAACTTTATCACTTATCCTAGAAGGGAATTTCCTTCTTTTAGGATCAGTAATATCCCCTTGTATGTATATACCACATTTTTGAATAATATTTTTTAGTTGTAGATGAACACAATATATTTATTTATTTTTTATGGTGCTGAGGTTTGAACCCAGTGCCTGGTAGGTGCAAGGTAAGCACTTTCCACTGAGCTACAGCTCCAACCCCTGTACCACATTCCTTTATTCATCCATTGACATTTAGGTTGTTTTCACATCTTAGCTATTGTGAACAGTGCTGCAGGGAACATAGGAGTGCATAGATCTCTTTGAGATCTTGATTTCAAATCTCATGGTTAAATGCCCAGAAATGGGATTGCTGGGTCATGCATAACTCTGTTTTTCATTCTTTGAGGAACCTCCACACCCTTTTCCATAGCAGTTTCACCACTTTTGCATTCCTACCAACAGTGCATAAAGATTCCCTTTTCTCTTCATCCTCACTAACACTTGTCATCTTTCATCTTTTTGATAGTAGTCATCCTAACAGGCATGAGGTGGTTCCTTGATACTTAGTGATGTTGAGCATCTTTTTATATATCTGTTAGTCACGTGTGTATCTTCTTTGGAGAAAAGTCTATTCAAGTTCTTAGCCCATTTCAAAATCAAATTATTCATGTTTCTTTTTTGTTTTTGTTTTGTCTATTAAGCTACTGCAGTTCTTTCTGTATTTTGGAAATTAACCCTTATCTCCCATTCTGTAAGTTAACTTTTCACTCTGCTTAGTTTGATGTAGTTCCATGTGTCTATTTTTCCTTTGTTGCCTATGTTTTTGGTATCAAATCCAAAAACTGTTATTGCCAAGATTAGTATAATGAACCTTTCCCCTGCGATTTCTTCTAAAAGTTTTTCATTTCAGGTCTTACATTTAAGTCTTTAATTAAGTCTTTAAGTCTCCAGTTTGAGCTTATTTTTGTATGTGATGTAAGATAAGGGATCAATTTTTTTTGCATGTGGATATCCAGTTTTCCTAACATCATTTGTTGAAGATATTATCCTTTCACAATTCTGCATTCTTTTTTGAACCCAGAGCTTTGCAAATGCTAAACACTCACTCTACTCTGAAGTATGTACCCCATTCCCTTCCCACTGTGCATTGAAAAATTTTTATTTTTATTTATGTATTTATTGGTGCTGGGGATTGAACCCAGGGGCACTTAACTACCATTGAGTCATATCCCCAGCCCATTTTTTCTATTTTATTTACAGACAGAGGCTTGCTAAGTTGCTGAGGCTGACTTTGAATTTGCCCAATCCTCCTGCCTCAGCTCCTGAACTACTGGGATTATAGGTGTGTGCCACCGTGCCCAGTCTTATTATGTATACTTGGCACCCTTGTAAAGATGAATTGGGCTTCCGCCCTATTGGCTCTTCTCAATTGGTCTATGTGTCTGTCTTCATGCCAGCATCATAATTTTAATTGCTGAAGATTCATAATGCATTTTGAAATTAGGAAGTATGATGCCTCCTGCTTTGTTCTTCTTTCTAAACATTGTTTTGGGGTTGTGGCTCAGTTTGCCCAGCATGTGTGAGGCACTGGGTTCAAGCCGTAGCACCACATAAATATAAATAAATAGAATTAGAGAATTGTGACCATCTACAACTAAAAACGTTTTTAAAAAAAGATTGTTTTGGCTATTTGGGGTCCTTTGTGGTTTATATGAATTTTAGAATTGTTTCTCTATTTCTGTAAAAATTGGATTTGGCTATATTTAATGCAATTATTTAAATAGAAAAGATTTATTTTTCAGATGTGTTTGAGATCAGGAAGGAAGAAACTAAGCAAACATCCTTTGGGAAACTAGCCAGCCTTTGAATGAAATCCCCATGTGCCAGCTACTTTCAACTCACATGAACAGGAGAGTTGGTAGAAATTAAGATTTGGGGGGTTGCAAGTGACTGATACCAAACTTGAGCTTGAGCCCAAGGAGAATTTATTATCAGGACACAAGGATGACTTCCAGAATTTGTGAGTGGAAAAATGGAAAGCAGGACCTCTAATGCTACTCCTCAGCCTCTTTCTCTGCATGCTGTCAACCCCAACTTCTGCAGCCCTGTGGTGGTAAACGGACCACCAAAACTTCCTAGGCCTCATACATTATCGTTAGACCAATAGAAATACCTGAAGTGATGTTCTCATAAGCTCCAGTCCCCAAAACTGGGAGAAGAGGCTCAGAGACCAGGGATAGGATCCGCCAAAACATGACTCTTTCCTGATAGTCCAATGGCAGAGAGGAAGGAAGGAGAAGCAGTTTCCAGAAGCAAGGATGCTGGATTTAGAAAGTAAAGGTATGTATATGAGAGAAAACCAAAACAAAATTCGTGTAGGTCTTGATCATAAATTCATTTATAAAATGGTGTTCTATACTGCAAAATTATTAGAGGCATTAGATATTGTATCATAGAAGATAGATTTGAATGATAGCTATTATTAAGTCATACCAAATCTGTCACTGTGGTTTTGCTTCTAATGCTAATAGTTTTGTGAGAGTGCATGCATAGGCTAGGTTTTCATATCATTATTAAAATTGGAATCAATGACTTTATATTAGAACATTAACAGAGTTTAAAAGCCATAGTTTGAAAAAGAGTAAACTGGCTGAAGCATAAGACAGAACTGCATTTCAAAAGTTGAGCTAGAAATGAGTCCTATTAATGATTATGCACCATAATGGATGATAGCTTAGCTCATCAGAGAGAAAAGCTGAAATGTGGAATGTAGTGAAATGGAGAAGATTGAGGAAAGGAAGTTGAAGTCATAAAGCAGAAACAGAATAAAAGATAATTAGGAACTGGCCAAAGGAAGTATTTTGATCCCATATCAAAGATTGTTGAATGATATCATCTGTTCTAGCTGAGAAAGATCTCTTATTTTAGAAATAAGAAATCAGTGATTTGGTGATGTTTTCAAAGAGGTAGGATGGGAGTAAAGAATAAGAGATTAGATGATCTGCCCAGATTTATCCAGTCAGGTAGTTAATCCTTCTCCAAAGACAACAGCCCTGGAAATGAACCAGAATGATAATATTTTAGATTTTAAAACTCACAAGACTAACAGCAAACTGTGAGGTGGTGCAGCCCACAGCAAGACACCAGCTGATCAATGACTGCAAAGGGGAAACGGGGATTGTTTACCCTCGTGCAATGACTTCCTTGACTTTGGAATGACTTTGTTATCTCTACTCTCTTAGGCTTCCTCTGAAGTATGCCGTGACTAACATCCAGCCACTGGATCATAATGAAATGCCATTTAGCATCCCTCGCTGCCTGCATCAAAGGGAAAAGTACAGCGAGGTCCAGAGCTGTCAGTGTGTGTGTCATTAGGTGGTGGTGACGCGAATTGGCATGTAGCATCAGCACGTAACATCTGCCTGTTCCCTGATGGAAGAGAAATGAAGTAGAAAGAGTCATATTCCTTAGTCCTTAGAATAAATCTCAAGGAGAGAATCTGACAGCTATATACAGAGATACAAGAGGTTCTAAATAAGGACAGGAGTAGAGAAAACTGCAAGCTAGGCAAGGTTTGGTTATCTGTGGTACCTCTTGCCTCACTTATTGAGACCCCTGCCAGAAGCCAGCCTGCTTCTCTCCTCCTTCCCTCCCTTCCTTTCTTCCTTTTCTCTCTTTTGAGCAAACTCTGAGCAACAGATTTAGTTGACATTATGTTCAAAATATTCTACATATGGCTTGAATACCCTTTATTGTATTTTATTCTAACAATGTGTCTTCCATCTTAAATGTAAAGTCCTCAAAGTTTGACCCTCCATCTGATCCATCTCCCTCCTCAGTACCCAACACCCCCCGCCCCCCCGGCACTCCTAGGTAGTGAACATAAATACAGGGCTTTTTGCTTGCACCTATGTACACAGTAGAAAATAGTCACCAATAGGATATTGCTGACAACATCCAGAAATGTGGCACCTTTAGACAATGAAGGTCAAATGGTAAAACTTCAGTGGGGAAAGGGAAGTGAGGAGGTTTTGAAGCATTTTCTGGGATCACCTCTAACAGACCACACCCAGCTCCACAGAGTGCTGGTGACACAAAGTGGGGAGGAAGCTGTGGGAACAGGGCCAGGTGAGGGCAAGGCAAGTAGGGCCATTCACCTAGGACCTGAAAATTAAGGCGATCCAAAAAAAAAACCAAAAAACGAAGTCACCAAGATAAGTAATATTACGATGCAGTATATATTATTGAATGAAATGAATAAAAATTTATAATGAACAAAACACCAAAATTTTGAAATAAAGATACCATCAGTATCTTCTGCCTTGAGCCCCATCAATGGCTCAGCACAGGACTGTGGAGGTAGCGTGTAGGTGACACCCCATGGAAAGAATCAGTAATTTTAGGCTCTGGAAATAGTCCCAGTTCCATCCACCATCTGACTGCAGTATCATGAGAAACCCCAAGCCAGACATCCCTTTGGAGTCCTCCCCATACCCAACTGCAGGAACTAGGAGAAATAATAAATGTTGTTGTTTTAAGCCACTAAGTTTTGGTGCGATGTGTCATTCAGGAATAGATAACTTACACAAGCCCTTTCCATTTCTGATCTACACTCCCTGGAGCTTTGTCTTGGAGGTTCCCAAGTACCCCAGCTGTGCGATGGCCTTTGTCTGTGAAACCCTTAAATTCAATCACCATCTGTGAGGCATAGCCTTGTGTCCAGACGCCTACTTCTAGACTAAGTCAACATCTGTAAAAACAAGCTGCGTGGGGCCAAGCCCAGCTTGGAGGGGCATAGAAAGCGACTGGAGAAAAGACACAAGCCAGCCCCAGTGCCTCAGCCGTGAAACTGGCATGCCCTCACCAGCTGGTGTTGAAATTATGTATAAAATATCAATAAACACTGTTCCATCCCCTGCTGACATTTCTACATTTCTAATCATCACTACTGTGCAAGCAGAGCAAATTTCCTGTAGGTCATCTAGGCGAGGGTCTATCAGATATTGAAGAAATCATGTTTTTCCCATGTAAGAACTATACTATAGGTCCCATTCATGTTTTCAATTCTCACAGAATAAAAATAGCCTAGAACACTAAACTTTAGGATTTAAAAAGTTAACTTTCGGAACCAGGTGAGTTCTCAGTGGCCAAATTGAAACAACTTGAGCAATACAATAAAGTTGTGTTGGATTATAATCCAATGTATAAAATACATTTCCATGAGTCCATGCTAATGTAAATGAACGGCTGGATAAATTGTTAAGTGGGAAGAAAAGACAAGTCTCCTTTGCAGAAGAATCCCTAATCAATTATGCTGATACTTTGCCACTAAGGAGGGGGAGCATAACCTCCCTCCTTGAACATCAGTAGTCATGAATCACATTGATAGTATGTACAGTTCATTTTATTTACATCTTAGACATTAGAAAGCAGAGTAAAAGAATAACACTATTAATTTTTGTTCCTGACAATGTCTTTTTTTTTTCTCTCTTAAACTGAAATATGTAATCCTTTTTTTTTTTTTTTTTTTTTGAACCAGGGATTGAACTCACGGACACTTGGCCACTGAGCCACATTCCCAGCCCTATTTTGTATTTTATTTAGAGACAGGGTCTCACTGAGTTGCTTAGGGCGTCGCTAAATTGCTGAGGCTGGTTTTGAACTCGCGATCCTCCTGTCTCAGCCTCCCAAGTCACTTGGATTACAGGCATGCGCCACCACGCCTGGCCTGAAATACGTAATTCTAAAGATATAAATGATTTACAAATGTCTGGAAGTCATAAGCATTGGTCCTTGAGTTTACTAGCCATGATTTAGAGAAGTAGCAGGATGTGGAGTAGAAGGACACGTGCTTTTAAGATTTTATCCTTAGATTTAGAATATTTTTTCTTCATAAACAAAGACAAAGATAGAGGCACATTCCATCAGTTTAATTACACGGGATGCTAAAACAACTGGATTTCTGTATGAAAAAAATGATCCCTACCTCACATTGTGCATAAAATTGACTTTGAGATGGATCTCAGAATAGACATGAAAGTTGAAACTATAAAGCATGTAAACGAAAACATAAAATAATATCTTAGCAACCTTGGGATTGGCAGAGATTTCTTAGGTTACAGAAAACACCGAACAAAAACTGAAATATTAAATAAACTTCATTAAAATTAAACAATTCATGTTCATCCAAAGACACAATTATGAAAGATGGTGGAATGAGACAGACATCATTACCCTATGTACATGTATGATTGCATGAATGGTGTGATTCTACATTGTGTACAACCTTAGAAACAAAATGCTGCACCCCATTTGTGTACCATGAATCAAAATGCAATCTGTAAAAATTAAAAATACAAAAAAAGAAAGTAAAAAGTCAAACCATAGAGAGAAAATATTATTACTTCACATATATGACAAATCAATAATCCAAAAAAATTCTATTTTTTAAAAGTGCAAATGATTTGATTTTCCTTACAGAAAGAGATATACCTATTACCAACAAGTGTGTGTAAAAGTGTTCAGTATCATTAGGCACCAGGAAATGCAAATTAAAAGCATAGTTACAAACTATTTCACATCTAACAAAAAGCTAAAATTAAAAATACTGATAATAACCTTAAGAAAAATACAAAGGCAAACAAATTTTAGTGTATTTTTAATAAAAAACTATTTCATTGATCAACATGGATGAACCTTTAGAATATTATATTCAGGGAAAAAATGAAAAAAAAATCCAGACACAAAAGGAGATCATGCTGCATAGTCTAACATATAGAGTTTCAGAAAAGGAAAAAAACTAATTAATGGTGACAGAAATCTGAACAATGTTTCCTCTAAAGGAGGTGGATGGACTGGCACAAGGAATCCTCTTGGGGGATGGAATGTTCTATATCTTTAGTAGGAAGGTAGTTACATGGTGTATCCATTGCCAAAGCTCATAAGTAGTACAGTTAAAATCTGTGTATTTTATCATACATGAATTATGCCTCAGTTTTAAAACCTTCAAGAGAGATCAACCAACTTGTTAAGCTTGACCAAGAGATGTAAGGCAGAATAAGGGGAAATAAGAAAAGGAAAGAGGGAATGAGGAACAGGCAAAACAGAACAGGGGGGCTGGGATGGGAGCTCAGTGGCAAAGTGTTTGCCTAGTAGTATGGGACACTGGGTTTGATCCTTACCACCACATAAAAAATAAGCAAATAAAGGCATGCTGTTCAAAACAAACAAACAAACAAACAAAAGAAAAAAAAAACCAGAAGAAAGGAAGAAAAAACACACAAGGAAGTAGGAAGTCTTGGATTACCCATTCTTAGTTTTCATTCTGGTGGTATAGTTTTGGGATAACACCAAATTTTTTTTTGTATTATAAAACATACAATACATAGGGAAGAGTATATAAAATGTACGTCTGCATTTTGCCATCCGCATTCCAATCACTCAGTTGAAGAAACTGAATGCTACCAGGGCTCTACCTCAGTTATATAACCCTTCCTTTCCATCACAGAGAGTAAGAGTGTTCATTTCCTTATTTTTATTTTGCTTTTATCACTTACATTGTGTCCATAATTAAATTAAATTAATTTATTAAATTATTAAATAATAATTACATTTACTAATAATTACATTTAATAATAATACTTAAATTCATTATTTAATTGCAAAATCTTGAGGAGCAAGCATGCAATGTGGTCTGATTGGAGGAAGGCCTCTCCAATTCCACCAGGAAGGGTAAAGTCTGACTGCTGCTGTTGTGGAGCTCAGCGGAAGGTCTGGGAGGGCTCTGGTGCACAGTGTGTTCCTTCTGTTTGGGGTCTGGCGCCCATAGCACAGAGACCCTCTCCAGAAAATAAACCTTCAAACTTCTGTAGGGTGAGAGATGACAGACTCAAGAGCTGAGGAATGACAAATAGCAGGAGACTGTATCCTGAGATCTGGCAGCTTCTCAGACTGCTCTCCCCTGTGCTCACTTTTGGTGCCCTTGCCTCCTCCCCACTCCCACCCCCAGGCCCACCATGCTTATTCCATGGCAATTCCTGATAGGAATCTGCACCGAAAAGCAGCTTGGTTTATGGCGTTCTCCACTGCTACCTTGAGATTATGCTTTCTCTAGCCTACCAAATCAGTTACTGCACTCATCTCCCCTAGTTTCCAAAATGTTCTTGTCTCCTTCACGGTTCTCCTGAGAGAAAGTGTGGGAGATAACCTGTTCATTAAAACTTTAATGGAGTTTTGGGAGAGAGTGAAATTGGATATTGAGTTCAACCTGCCAACCTCACTTCACAATTATATAAAAAAAAGTTTTTTTCTCTATTGTATAAAACACAAGTTCATAGTAAAAGAAAGAAAAAACTCTTAAAATACAGCTAAATAAAAAGGAAAATCCATAGACCACTCTTAATTCTCCCAAATAGCTATAGCCATAATTAACATTTTAGTATTTATTCTTTTAGAGTTTATGTTTTTCTAATATTCCTTATAAAAATTAGATTATAGTTCACATCTTTTACAATATGATTTTTTTGATGTTACCTATGGCAAAAAATGTTTTAGGTAATATGCTTCCCTCATATCATTTAAATGGTTGCATAGCATTTTATTGGCATGAAATATTTCATTTAATCTATCTTCTATTGATGAAATTTTTATTGTTTCTAAGAATTTACTATTGTAACCAAACTGATGTATAATTTTATTTTTATTTATTTATTTATTTATTTATTTATTTATTTATTTATTTTGGGGTACTGGGGATTGAACTCAGGGGCACTCCACCACTGAGCCACATCCCCAGCCCTATTTTGTATTTTATTTAGAGACAGGGTCTCACTGAGTTGCTTAGGGCCTTGCTAAGTTGCTGAGGCTGACTTTGAACTCATGATCCTACTGCCTCAGCCTCCCAAGTGCTGGGATTACAGGTGTGTACCACCGCGCCCAGCTATGATATATAATTTTAAATCCCTTATTTTAATTCTTGAGACTTAAATCTAAATACTCAAGCCAACAGAGTTTCAAGGGTGATATCTCTTTGAGTCTGGGCTCAAGGGTAAATCAACAGACCAGGGAGAAGACAGTACCATATATATTATCTGAGGAGAGAAAAAATTAATGACTTCTCATGAAATCATGATCACTCTGATTTAGATATGTCTCCCAATATTCATTCATTGCCTTCTTTCCAATTCAGAGGAGAGTTTGAAAGTAAAGGAGTAAGCCTGAGGCCCAGCTGAGCAACATGGTTGCTTTAATTTATGAGACTGAAATGGTAGATCCTGGACTGCCCCGTATGGCAACTTGCAGCACACTATTCCTGTCTGTAAAGACCTCCGGGTATAGTGAGATCAAGAAAGGCCAAATTCATCTCAATGATGTGTCAAATTAGTAATCATACTAATTCATATTGTCACCTGCTCTTTGCCAGGTTTGATAAACCCAATGTAAAACTGATTAGGTGAATTATTTTAGGTAAATTGAAACATCTGTTCTACACAGTGTCAGACTTCAAGGACAATGTCTTCCTGAAGGTGAGTTTTCTTCCTGCACTAAATATCTGTGGCCACTTCATGCACAGGTTTGCCAACATTGCGACTTGTCATTTGTGTCTTTTCTTATGTCACCCATTGGGACGCTATATTTTGGCAGCATGGAACAATAGGCTAGTTTGTTTTTCATACTTAATACAGGTTGACATGAACTATAAAAATGGGGATGAAAAATATGGAAACAATGAAAAGATTTATCTTTTCACTTCATAAAAGGATAAGTCATGAGGTCACCAAGGACATATAAGGTTGACACACTTGAAATCATTCCGGGAGACCCTTAACAGAATATATAAATAGACTTTGACCATTCCTAGATTCTTGTTTTCTTAGTCTGTTTGTGCTGCTATAATAAGATATCAACACTAGGCAATTTATAAGCAATAGAAATTTATTTCTCATGGTTCTGGAGACTGGGAAGTCTAAGATCAAGGCGTCAGTAGATTCAGTTCTGCTTCTGACACGGCTCCTGTTGCTGCATCCTCTGGAGGGGAGGAACTCTGTGACCTCACATGACAGAGGGATGGAAGGGCAAAAGAGCACTGGCTTCAACCCGGAACTCCTTGATAAGAACCCTAATACCATTCGTGATGGTGAAGCCCTCATGACTAACCACTTCCCAAAGGTCACATCTCTTAATAGTCAGGTTTCCACATGAAACCTGGAGGAGACACCATCATTCAAACCATCACATTTGTCTACCGAGAGCACTGAAAACAAACCTGAAGTTTGTTATCATGCCATCGTTTTCTCCACCATCATCTTTTCCTAGTTGTATTTGTAAAAGGGAAGGATGAAGTAATTCTCAAACTTTGGTTTTACATAGGAATCACCTGGGGAGTTTGTTAATAATACAAAGATGATCATTTAGTATGGCTGGAGTGGGGCCATGGAGTCAAGGATTTGTAATCACTCGAGGCGTTTCTGATCTAGTGATCTGTATTCTGCATTGGGAAAAATACTTGGTAAGGTACAATGAAGAACATGGACCTTGCAGTTTTGTACAAGAGACTAAATTTTGTTATGTATACTTTACCATAATAAAATAAAAAGAAAGATATGGTCATAAAGAACTGAGAATAAATTTTCAAGTATTGTTTAAAGGAGAATAATAATTTCTGCTTCCTAAGGTTGTGGTGAATACGGAGTAAGATAACATGTGAAAAGCGCTTAATACAGGGTCTGATACTTACCAAATGTTCAGTGGATGATCGTGACCTGAGGAACAGGTGACAGCTTGTCCTCTACATGACGACATCTCCCAGGCTTTTCTAAGAAGTTGAGTGATCAGATACCAGGGCTGGTCAGATGAAGCTGAGACTTGACGGATAGGAGACTTCTCAGTGCTCTTGAAGTTTAGTCATACAGTCTGTCCCCTCAGAACTACTTCTAGAAGAGTGTCTCACTCCATAGGATTCTCTCCTGTCAGGAGAGAGGAGACACCACTCCCAGAACATTCTCCTTTCCATTCTGTTTCTGGAATGGAGAGAGAACTAACTCCACTCAACAACACAATGGAGAAGTGGAGAGGGAAGCTTCACCCTGGGGAACTAGCTTGAAGTAAGGCCTTCGCCTCCCTCCTCAGAAACTGAATCACCCCACCACCTGACACTCCCTCCTCTTTCCTGCCCCTTTGAATCACCTGCACAAAGCTTAGCACATTGTTGACTCTTTAAAAAATACACCCTTAAATAATCTTAAAAAAAAAAAACTCTCACAATTGCAAATAGCAGGAGCTAAGATTATTATACTAAATTAAATTTAATTACTGAAGTACTTCTTTGTTTTCCCTTGGATTTATTTTAGCATTGATAAAGTGAACATAATTTTGATTTCTAATTAGTTTTAGCTCCCACTGGTACTAAGCTGCTTTGTTTAGGTTTTAAATGTTACCAAGAATCATTAAAGGCTTTTCTTTTCTTGGTTTTTCATTTTTAATCTTCCTTCCAAAACCTCACCAGAAAAAAAATAGGTCTTATTTCATTTTATTTTGACTTTTAAATGTTAATGAACAAATAAATGATTTTTCTTTGAAAAGGGTAATATGAAGTCATTCATCTGAGGGCTGAGGATGGTTGGGTTGCTCAGTGGCTTCATTTCTTTAACTGGAGTTTCAGAAACTGTCTCCACTTTTGTTTTCTCACTATAAGAAAATAAAAATCCCATGCTGTTGAAAGCCTAGGAAAAAAATCAGTAAAATACTTATTTTCCAACTTACCCAAATTACATTTGCTTAGGTTTGTCTGTGGGATATCAAAACACCTAGTCAGTTCTGCCCCCAAACCAAATGGACAATAGTGACACATCTTGGATCATTTTGGTGGAGAGAAAAACTAGAGCTAACAATAATTGCTTGGATTTACAACTTATTGTTTTGAAAGATGCAGACATAACACAAGTGACCTTTGAAAACAATTGACATCTTATGAAAAGATAAATTGGAAAGATTTTTGACATAAATACATATATAAATATTGAACAATTCATTTTAGAAAAAATCATGGACAACAGATGAATAAAAAGATAAAAATAACTCATAACTTCACCACTCAGAGTTAACTGCCATTACAAACACAAATTCTACTTGGTTTTTAATCTTTTTATACACATGTGTATGGACATATGTATCAGAAATCTGGTGTCAGATTTTATATACTATGACTTAAGGTGCAAAAAAAGAAAAAACAAAAAATTTTCCTAATAAAGAAACCTCATCTCTTTCTTTATTTCTTCTTTTTTTTTTTTTTTTTTTTCAATGCTGGTGATTAAACTCAGGGCCTCATTCATGCTAAGCATGAGTCCAACCACTGAGCTCCAGCACTGGCCTCTCATCTTGTTTTTAAGACTGTCTTGCCTCTGGGTATTAGGCTCCTGGATCAGTGGTTTCCTAAGCAACCCTGATATTCTGACCATCTAGTTCTTTCTATAGCACCTCATCCCTGCCAAGTTCCAAGACAGACTGGAAGTGAGGATATCTCCTGTTATGGGCTAAATATTTGTGTCCCCCAAATTCATATGTTGAAGCCCTAACCCTCAGTATGATGGTATTAGAAGGTTCCCACCTTTGAAAGGTAATTAAGTTTAGATGAAGTCACAAAGGTGGGGCCCTCATGATGAGATTAGTGATCATAATAAGGGGAGGAGAGACCAGAGTGTTCTCTCTCTCTCTCTCTCTCTCTCTCACACACACACACACACACACACACACACACACACAACACAGAAGCATGTGAGCTCACAGAGAGAAGATAGCCGTCTACAAAGCAGGAGGAGAGCCCTCACCGAGAATGGGAGGACACCTTGATCTTGGACTTACCAGACACAGAGCTGTGAGAAACAAGCATCTAGCCTATGGTGTTTTGTTATAGCTGCTCAAACTAAGACGCTTCCATTTTCTAGTTGTGCAATTTAGAACAATTTATTCACCTCCCTGTGTTTGAGGAGGTGAAGTAAGGAAAATCTCACCTACTTTTCTGAGTTGTTGAGAGGATGAACTGAGATAATGTGCCAGAAGCATTATCTCTACTTGGTACAAAATAGGATTCAACACATGCTACTTCCTGCCCCTATCTGCTGTCTCTGCCCAGAGAAACAGACTCTGTAAACCAGGTAAAGCCTGAATATTCTCTCTCTCTCTCTCTCTCTGTCTCTGTCTCTCTCTCTCTCTCTCTCTCATTGATTGAATTGGCAAGGAAGAATTCACAGTGCTTAAGCACAGAAATAATGAAGAAGCATTTTGTCTGAGTTTAAGGTACCAGTGTGGTTTGGAGGACTTTCCAGACCCCTTCAAATCACTCCTTGTGAAATGTCATTGTCCCTGCAAGAAGCCTGAATACTCTGTAAACTGGAAGTTATTGTCTCTGTTGTCTTAATTCTCTGCTTGGTACTACCCATTGGTACTATCAGTCTACAGATTTCAAATCCAAATTGTTTAAAACAAGCTTTGGGGCTAGAGTGGGGAGTTGAATACTCCATAATAGAGTGCTTTCCTAGCAAGTGCAAGACCCAAAACAGACAAAAATAAAAACTTTGTTTAACTTCAGAACAGACCTCGCCGCCGCCACCCAAAACCACAAATGGCACATAAATGCAAAAATACAGTCTTGTACCATAAAATGGCCTTTTAGTTGATGACAGACACATACATACTGCATGTAGATGATGGTGTCCCATAGACTATATTGCCTAGAGATGCCGCATCCATGATGGTTTGTGTAAGTACACTTTGTGATGTTTGTATGATGATGAAAACTGCCCTACGACATGTTTCCCAGAACATGTCCTATTGTTAGGTAACATGACTATATGAGCACAGATATAAGTCAATGTGTCAGAAAACACAAGTCAACATCAATTAAATGTGGGAACTCCGATGACCTTTCTTAGGATAAATGCAAAAATCATAGCTCACCCCCCTCCAAAGTGCAATGAATGTCTCTTCCATAAATTAACATCTTAGGCAGAAATTACATTAATAAGACTGAATCAATTTCTGGTTTTCCCATGAAATTACCATTGAGGAGACCCAAAAGTGTCCTTTAAGTCTACAGCAGACTTTGCTTTAAATGTCTGCTGGGCTGTACTTTAAAAATATCTCCTCCAGTGGATTTCTAAACCATTTCCTAGGTGGGTAATATGCCAAAAATCATAGAACCACAAACAGCCTTCTCCCTGTATCTTCCCATTACATTTCAGTCATAACAGTCAACTGCTCCAAAATATCAGTGGTGAGTCAGACCCAGCAATCAATAGAACAGAGCTCTGAGTATTAAAAAGATCTGTGATCTGGACATAAAGTAGCCCCAGGTGACCAGTGAATCTGGACTTCAGAGCTGGATGGTGGTGTCTTTGATAGGGCATCAAGCTCATCAAGAACTTCCTGCTGCAGATTGAATTGAAGGGGTTGGTCCTGTCTCCTCCCACCCTTGCATCGTAAGATTTGTGCCTCCTTAAATGGAAATTAAGTCAGATTCGGTTGTAATGTGCTTTAGACACATTAAAGAAAAAAAATTATTGAAGACACTTGTTAAAAGAGTGAGGAATGCCAGGCTTGGTGATGCCTACCTGTTATTCCAGCAACTCAGGAGGTTGAGGCAAAAGGATTACAAGTTGAGGTTATTTAGTGAGATCCTTTTTCAAAATTTAAAAATTTTTAAAAAGTGGCTCACTGATAAACCAGTAAAACACACACACACAAGTACACACACTCTACTACTATTACTACTACGACAATAGGGTTTTGCAGACGGGCAGAGAAATCAAGCTCGACGCTGAATACAAGGGAAAAAGTGGGAATTCTATTGTCAAGGAGCAAAGTGGAGTGCTGGTGGATGGAAAATTATTAAGGGGATAAGGGAATTCTTGCTGAAGGCAGGCCAGTGTGATCAGATATCACCTGGGAGATGGCAGAGAATGAGGAAGGTAATCAGATACACAGGATGGGGATTTGGGTTGTTTTTTGTTTGCTTGTTTGTTTGTTTTGTGTGAAGTTCTTTTTGTGTGTGTGTCTTTTCTTTTTTGGAACTGGGGATCAAATCCAGGGCTTCGTGAATGTGAAGTAAGGCTTTGCTGAGCTACATCCCAGCCCAGGATGGGGATTTGTGCTGAAGTGACTTAGCAGCTAGATTCTTGCTAAAACTGGCTATTAAGGCCGAGGCCCAATGGGGCCTAGTGGTAAAAAGTAATAAAATGACAACAACAACAATGTTAATAAAGACAAATCAGCAGAACCTGACTAGGGTTTGCTCGAGGACAGAATCTTTGTCACAGCTCTGTTCTGTCCTGGTTCTGCTGTGTCCTGAGGGACCTTAGGTGTGTCCCTCTGTTCACCTCAGTTTCCTCCCTAATAAAATTGAGATTTGCAGTAATCATATTACCAGACCTGCAGAACCTGAGAATAAGCCAGCAGCTTGCTCAGTAGAGAGCTCCCAGCTAATGCTCTGGAGGTGCAGGAAACGGATGGAGTCTGGGGATCACAGATAAGCCTGCCATGTGCAGGAGGACTTAACTGATCTTTGCTAGGCCTCCAATTCCTTTGTTTTAAAAATGGAGAACTACTCTGAGTGGAAGTAAAAGACATCTTTACTGTTAAATACTTTCCATGTTATAGGAAACGCAGACAAGTAGCTAATACCCACATATTAAAGATACTAATGCACAAGATGTTTTTATTAACATTCCCCTCTTCCTACAGAAGGGCCAACTCACCTATGCTCTGCAGGCATAACTCCTTTCCTTGTACCTATTCTCACTTTGCAATTGAGCCTCACAGTAATTTCTCACTAGTAATTGACTTCCAAGTAATTGAGCCTCCATCTCTTAGTGGAGGGCATTAATTCTCTTAATTAGTAATGGGTTTTCCAGATGAAGTAAACACACACACACACCTGTCAAGGGCACATCTGTGAACTTTTTGTGTGTGTGTGTGTGTGTGTGGTGCTGGGGCTTGAAGCCAGGGCCTTGTGCATGCAAGGCAAGCACTCTACCAACTGAGCTATATACCCAACCTGGCTTCTTTAAGGAAAAAAAAGTATAATATGCATCTATTTTCAGCCTTCTCCTTGCTGTATAAAAATCTAGGATAATTATATTTTGAAGCCTAATTATAAAGACTGCACTTTCCCACGTGTTTTCCCATACATTGGGCCCATTATCTGGGAGCTTTCATTCCACATTTGAGCCCCCGTAGCTTTCTCACTGATGCATCCATCAATTGTTGATTAAGTTCCTCCTACAGTGGCTCAGACTTCAATAGTGCGGGTAACTTGGAGTCAACCAAATAAACTTTAACCCAGTAAGTGGCCCTGGGAGTTTGTAAAGGATCACGGCCTCCCAAGACTATTGAAAGAGCTGCTATTTCTACTGAGTCTGAATTGCTTCTGCCTTCAACGAATCCTGTATCGTTTGAAAGGGGAAGTAGAAGCTGTGTGTGACTTTGACAGTTTGTTTCTTTCTGTAGCATGATGGGGAAAGAAAGCAGCCACTGTAAGTAGCTGCCCCTGAGTTCACCCTTTTGCCATGAAGAAACTCTTTATTATTATGTAAAAAATGTCAGGAAGGACAAAAATCCCTCTCTTTGACTCTGAGGGTGCACTATCTCACTTTCACAATGGACTCTGAAGTCATAAGCACACCCCTACCCACATTCATTTCTGCCAAGGAAAAGATTACTCATGAAGCAAATTCTACAATTCCAGACATCTTTTGATAGCTTATATGTTCACCTTCTCTCCACCAGGGAGATGATTGATAGCCTCGTTTCCTTTGCAATTGGAGGACCAAACAGCTATAATTCATAGAGATCCCTAGTGTATAAAAATGACAGTGAACTTGACTCTTTTTCAAAACAGAGGAAGCATTTCTGACTCAGACACTTGAAATCAAGATGGATGGTGAGGACCAGAGAGGTATGTTTGCTCCAGTTCCTGTGGGTCTTTTAACATCTGGGAAATGCCAACACATCCCTCACCCTACTTCTTGTCCTGTCTCCCTCTCTTCCAGCCTTCCCTCTCCTCTTTTTCTCTTTTCAACTACTCATTTGGATTGCAAAGAGCCCTAAGGAGAGGGTTTTGTTTTGTTTTTGTTTTTTATTAGTTGTTGATGGACCTTTATTTAATGTATTTATATGTGGTGCTGAGAATCGAACCCAGTGCCTCACACATGCTAGACTAGTGCTGTGCCACTGAGCCACAACTCCAGCCCAGGAGAGGTTTTTGTGGCAAGGAACTAAAGTATTCTGCCAGCAACCATGTGAGTGGATCATCTGGTCCCTGTCGTGCCTTTAGAAACTGTAGCTCTCCCGACAGCTGGACAGCAGCCTTGCAAGAGTCTGTGAACCAGAACTACCCAGCTAAGTCACTCCTGATTTCGGATTCTCAGAAAATACAGGCGATCATAAATGTTTATTTTTTAAGCTCAGTTTTGGGGTGATTTGTTACACAGCAGCAAGAAACTAATATAACTGCCCTCATCCCTCTAATCCAGACCTAACCTCTCTGGGCTCTATATACTGGCAAACTTTAAAGGTCATACTAGTCATGGGGTGAATCTTATTAAATGAAAGTCTGACTGGGCATGGTGGCGCATGCCTGTCATCCCAGTGACTCACCCCCAGGGGTGAGTCAAAGCTAGAAGAGAAACCACAATGGAAGGTAGAGTATTTTGTGTTTTTCTTGGTATTGCCCTCCCAGTCCTTCTATCTGCCCCTGACCCAGGGGCACAGTACATGACCCACTGTATTATAAATGTGGGCTAGCAGGCACAGGATTGCTCCTAAAGCACCATGGACTTCACAGAGCCATCTGTGAAATATTGTGTGTGTGTGTGCGTGTGTGTGTGCGCACGCGTGTGCGCGCTCCAGGGATTGAACTCAAGGGCACTCGACCACTGAGCCACATCCCGAGCCCTATTTTGTATTTTATTTAGAGACAGGGTCTCACTGAGTTGCTTAGCACCTTGCTTTTGATGAGGCTGGCTTTGAACTCTCAGTCTTCCTGCCTCAGCCTCATGAGCCACTGGGATTAAAGCCATGTACCACTGCACCCAGCCTGTGAAATGGACTCTTAATCAGGGTCCAACTTGACTTCAGTGAAGCCCATTGAATGGAAATATGGATGATAGGTCAGGAAACCAATTAAATGAAATTGCAAGAAACTGAATAGACATAAAAAATATGGAAATTTGCACAGAGCTATCTGGTTGCTAGAACACAGGCCTACCAGGAAAATGAGAGGAGACTGCTAAGGATTAAAATTGGTTTCAGAGGCTTAACATGCCAGGCATGGTGGAACCCCTGTGGTTCCAGCTATTCAGGAGGATGGTTTGAGCCAAGAGTTCAGGACCAGTCTGGGCAACATGGTGAGACTCTTCCTACAATAACAAGCAAGAAGTTGTGGTAGTACACACCTGTAATTCCAGTTACTTGGGAGCCTGAGGCAGGAGGATTGCAAATTCAAGGCCAGTCTGAGCAATTTAGTGAGAAAATTTTTTAAAAGGCTGGCAAGTGTAGGTGAGTGACAGAGCACTTACCTAGCATGCACAAGAGCAGAGAGAAGGGGGTGGGGGAGAGAGAGAGAGAGAGAAGAGGCTTAACAACCAAACCAAATGTAAGTTCTGGATCTTGTTTGGTTCATGACTCAAATTGAATTTAAAAAGAAATTTTGAGACCATCATAGAAATTCAATTTTAACTGCCCATTACATTGTAGCACAGAATTATTAAGTTAGGAGGTATGATAATGATGGCTTATGTGTTTTATTATTTTCTTAAAGAAAATGTCCATAGTTTCTACAAGGCACACTTTAACCTGTAAGGACGAGATGACATGATGCCTAGGATTTTAGGGAAATCCTAGGGGATTTAAGGAAAGGGATAGAGGAAGAATATTGGAGCAGAAATTTGATAATTATTGAATCCAGGTATTAATTGTTTTCCTTTATAACCTGCAAATATAAGAACATAGTTTTACAATATCCAGTGCTATGGTACCCATATATTACTTTTATAATGAAAAAAATACATAAATACTTAAGGATAAGCATTAATTTTCAAGTGGAAAGGAAGGAAGAAAAGAATAGAAAATATTTTCTAGTTGGGTCTTTTACCTACTGGGACTCGTTTCCTCATTAGTAAAGTTAAGAATCTGAACGTCCATCCAAAGAGAAAGAACAAGAATTTTATTTAGTCTTCTAATATAATAAGTGCTCCCTTGGTATTGTTAATAATAATTTGAAATAATCTATGTGCAATAGGAACTTGAGTAAAATACACTGTGATATGGCTACTCAAATACTAGCCAGATCCCAAAATAATATGGTTTTTTATTTGTTCATGTTAAAATATAGATTATAAAAGATGTTTGATGCACTCTCATTTCTATAAAACTTAGGTACATAGATCCACACACCTGGAAAAAAATCTGGGTGAAGATATTAATAGTGATTATTTCTGGACACTTTTTTTTTTTTTTTTTTTTTTTTTGGTACTGGGGATTGAACCCAGAGGTGCTTAACCCCTGAGCCACATCCTCAGTTCTTTTTTTATTTTATTTAGAGACAGGGCATCACTAAGTTGCTGAGACTGGCTTTGAATTCACCATCCTCTTGCCTCAGCCTCTGGAGCAGCTGGGAATACACTGGGTGTGCCACCACACCCAGTGACACTTGATTATTTCCTCCACAACACATTCATATTACATCTGTATGAGAAATGGTGAAAGATTTTTCTTTCTTGTGGAAGTTTCAAGCTAAATTTAAAGAATATATTTCAGGGGCTGGGGATATAGCTCAGCTGGTAGAGTGCTTGCCTCATAAGCACAAGGCCCTGGGTTCAATCCCCAGCACCGCAAAAAAAAAAAAAAAAAAAAAAAAAAAAAATAAATTTTTCACCTCACCTCTCACACATCATAGCACCTCAGGTTGCTGTAGACACTTGCCCCCTCCCTGCTCCCCAGCTAATCAGCAGGAGGTCTTAGGCCGTTCAGTAGGCCCTACTTAACATACTATGCTACTAGTGCTATTCCAGGCAGACCTCTTCCGGCAAGTGAGGACTTTCAAGAGTGCTTGCTACTTTATTTAGCCCTTGATGAACATTCAGGAACTTCCTGACGGCACAGGCCCACACGATCACTCAAAATCCAGCCAATGGCTGTGTCCTACGTTCTTCTAATGATGGTAACATTTAAAGGGGACACACATTTATGGTAGATTTATGCACCACTCTGGTAACTATTTCTGCTCTGTATTATGAGTGAAGAATACTCCATTATAGTCAGAGGTACCGTTCCTTATGATTTAGATAAATTCCAGTGAAGGAGAATGCTGAGTTTATCATGCGGTGCCTGAAAGCCCAGTGGGAAGAGGTCTTAGGAGTGGATTCATCTTGTAATGACAAAAACAAGAAAATGTGAACTTCAGAAAAAGAACCAGATATGACTAGTAAACATATAAAGAGATACATTCAGCACATTCACAGATTTTAAAAGGCAAATACCTGATAAAGGACTGTTATTCCAAATACACAACCCAACAATAGGAAAACAATCTGATTAAAAATTGAGCAAAATGCACTTCAGATTGAGCACTAATCTCCAGACTCTATAAAGGACTCAAAACACTTTGGACCAAGAATACAAAAAACCTAATCAATAAATGGGCTAAGGAAATGAGCAGACACTTCACAGAAGAAGATCTACAAGCAATCAACAGATATATGAAAAAAGTTCAACATCTCTAATAATAAGAGAAATGCAAATCAAAACTACCCTAAGATTTCATCTCACCCCAATTAGAATGCCTATTATCCAGAATACAAGCGACAATAGGTGTTGGCAAGAATGTGGGGGAAAAGGAACACTCATACATTGTTGGTGGGAGTGCAAGTTGGTGCAGTCCCTCTGGAAACTGGTGTGGAGATTCCTTAGACTACTTGGAATGGAACCACCATTTGACCCAGCTATCCCACTTCTTGGCCTATACCCAAAGCACTTAAACTCAGCATACAATAGTGATGCAGCCACATCAATGTTCTTAGCTGCCCAATTCACAATAGCTAGATTGTGGAACCAACCTAGATGCCCTTCAATAGATGAATGGATAAAGAAACTGTGGTATATATACACAATGGAATATTACTCAGCCATAACGAAGAATAAAATTATGGCATTTGCAGGTAAATGGATGCAGTTGGAGAATATCATGCTAAATGAGATAAGCCAATCCCAAAAAACCAAAGGCTGAATGATCTCTCTGGTACATGGATGATAATGCATAATGTGGGGTGGAAGGGAGGCAAGAATGGAGGAAAGATGGATTGCATGGAGGAAAAAGAGGAGTGGGAATGGGATGGGGAGAAGGAAAAATAACAGAATGAGACAAATATCATTACCCTATGTACAAGTATGATTATGCAAATGGTGCAACTCTATTTCATGTGCAACCAGAGAAATGAAAGTTGTACCCCATTTGTGTACAATGAATCAAAATAAATTAAAGAAAGAAAGAAAAAAAATTGAGCAAAAGAAA
Source organism: Glaucomys volans (assembly GCA_020662805.1). Taxonomy (NCBI): domain Eukaryota; kingdom Metazoa; phylum Chordata; class Mammalia; order Rodentia; family Sciuridae; genus Glaucomys; species Glaucomys volans. The sequence goes on from JAJEJO010004047.1 coordinate 40,520, forward strand.
TTGGACTAGAAATTTTGAAACTGTTAGAAGAAAACAGGGTCAAAACTTTAATGTGTAAGCACAGGCAACCACTTCTTCAAAAAGACTCCTAAAGCTCAGAAATAAAACCAAGAATTAATAAATGAGATTGCATCAAATTAAAAAGCTTCTGCACAATGAGGGAAACAAGAGTGTGAAAAGAGATCCTACAGAATGGGAGAAAAATCTTTGCTAACTGTTCTACTGACAGAGGATTAATATCCAGAATATAAAAAGAACTCAAAAAATTTAACACCAATGGGGGCATGGTGGCCCACACCTAGAATCCCAGTGGCTTGGGAGGCTGAGGCAAGAGGATCATGAGTTCAAAGGCAGCCTCTGAAATTTAGCAAGGCCCTAAGTAACTCAGTGAAACCCTGTCTCCAAATAAAATACAAAAAAAGGGATCAGAATGTGGTTCAGGGGTTGAGTGCTCTTGGCTTCACTTCCCAGTACCAAAACAACAACAACTTAACACCAAAAAAACACAACCCAATTATGAAGTGGGTGAATGAATTAAACAGACATATTTCTCAAAGGAAGAAATAAAAATGGCTAATGAATATGTGAAAAAATGTTCAACATCTTTAGCAATCAGGGATAAGCAAAGTAAAACTACAGTGAGATTTCATCTCATTCCAGTTAGAATGGCAATCATGAGGAACACAAATAATAATAAGTGCTGGTGAGAGCCGGCGCAGTGGTGCATGCCTGTAATCCCAGCAGCTCAGGAGGCTGAGGCAGGAGGATCAAGGGTTCAAAACCAGCCCCAGCAAAAGCAAGGCACTAAGCAACTCAGTGAGACTCTGTCTCTAAATAAAATACAAAATAGGGCTGGGGATGTGGCTCAGTGGTCAAGTGCCCCTGAGTTCAATCCCCCGTATCCCAAAATAAAATTTTTTAAAAAATTAATAAATGCTGGTGAGGATGTGGGGGAAAAGGAATACTTAAATACCTTTGATGGGTTTGTAATTAGTACAACCACTATGGAAATCAGTAGGGAGACAGAACTGGGGAGACAGAGAACACAGGCTGCCTCCAGCAAAGAAAAGGGGAGAGTCTTCTGCCCAAGGTCAAAGAGAGACAGAACAAGGAGGACAGGAATTCCAGGCTGACTACCTCCAAAAACAGAGGGCAGTGGCTTATGGTATCTCTGCATCACATGCAGAGGTGGGGTTAAGTTGCACCCGAGTTCTTCATCAAGCTTCCTCATGTGTCATGCATCTTACTACCTTCTTGAGTCTCCACCGAGGGGTGTGCATGTTACCATGCGCGTGAGGTCAAGGGAACTGTGGGTAACTGTGGCGACTACTCTACATATGCCTCTGTCCCTTACCACCCGGGGTTGCCCTGTCTGGGAAAGTCTCTCCCATCAACAGTTTGAGAGCTGCATTTCTACTGACCACACGATCTCAGAAGGCCAAATGACTTCCCCAGTGTCCCCTCTCTGGCGTGCTGTCTCATTCCCGTAGCCTTGAAGAGTATTTCACCTTTCAACAACACCTAATAAGACTGAGAGCCACCTCGGCTGTATTATTTTCCCTGAGAGGTTTTATTCCTTTGTCCTAAAAGGTTTGTTTTTCATGGGAGTCCTTGACTGTGTCAGTGTCATGAAGAAATTAATGACAATTCAGAGAGGAAGTGGCAAAATGTGTCAGAGGAAGTGATGTCAGAGCAAAGGACCTTTTAGTTTGTTAAAGAAGGGTAAGGTTAAAAGAAAAGCATCTAAAATGAGAGTGGGGGGAATTCTCTAATAAATATAAATAATATAACACTTGTCCTGATTATTGTTCATTATGGAAACATCAGAAATTAGATAAAAGTATAAAGAAAAATTAAAATTCTCTACAATGCCACCATTCATGGTAAACACCTTCTGGTCTTTTTTCTAGGCATCTGTGACCAAATATTAAGACTTTTGGCTGAGGCCTAATGACAACAGATGCTGCATTCCAAAGGAAAATTGAACCCAGTGCAAGACTTGCAAAAGAAGGGGTAGAACCCCGGGGTGCACCCTAAGCAGATCATCCAACTCCAGTGTGTGATAGATAGGAAACGAGGAGGCTGAGAGAAAGTTAGATATTTAAAGAAGATTCTCCAGAGAGCTTATGTTTCTGCCCTCTTCTGGGGAACCACACACTTCTCTCTGTCCTCCAGGGCTCAGGAAATCTCCTTAGTCTTACAGGAAATCCTTCCCTCAGGGCATTTCTCTTTCTCTAGATATTTTCTTTGGAGGCATCTAACATAATTTCCTCAAGGGACCAGACTCTTGACAACAAGAGCTAGAAAGGGAAGTGGTTCATAGGCAACTGTTGCTTTCCTCGCTATCATGAACTTTCCCTTGGCCAGGAAGCCTGATCTCTTCTTGACTGAGATAAAGAAAATGAAAAACTGCAAGTAGAAACAAAGCAATACTCTAAAAAAGCATACTGCAGGGTTTTTTTTTTTTTTTTGGTACCAGGGTCTGAGCCCAGGGGTGCTTAACCACTGAGCCATATACTCAGCCCTTTTTTAAAAATTTGAGGCAGGGTCTTGCTAAATTGCTTAGGCCCTTGCTAAATTGCTTAAACTAGTTTTGAACTTGCTGTGCTTCTACCTCAGCTTCCAAATTGCTGGCATTACAGGGGTTTGCCATCATGCCCATCTTGCAGGGGTTTTTTGTTTGTTTTGTTTTTTAAATTAGGACTATTACAGTTTAGTACAAACTGTCCCCCAAAAACTCATCTGTGAGACCATGCAAGAAAGTTTAGAGATGAAATGATTGGGTTATGAGAGCCTTAACCTAATCTGTGCATTAATCCACTTGACTGGATTAACCAGGTGGTAACTCTAGGCAGGTAGGGTGTGGCGAGAGGAGGTGGATCCCTGGGGGTGTGCCTTTGGGGGTGTATTTTGTTCTTGGTGAGCAGAACCATCTCTCTGCTTGGTAGTTGCCAAGTCCTGAGCTGCTTTCCTCTGCCACACCCTTCCACCATGATGTTCTGCCTCGCCTCCGGCTCAGAGCAATGGGGCTGGCCATCCATGGACTGAGACCTCTGAAACCATGAGCTCCAAATAAACTTTTCTTCCTGTAAAATTGTTCTTGACAGGTCTTTTGGTCATGGCAGCAATAAAGCTAACTAAAACAGGGACCATATCAAATGTCCTGTTATTCAAAGTTGATATTATATAGTAGATGATTTACATGATAGTAAATAATCTTCGAAATTATGTTGTTTAGTGGTTGTGTTATGGAGTGCGTGAGAATTACAAACCACCATGCGTAATGAGTCAAATTGAAAGGGGAAAAAAAGGTCCTTTCATGAGCATGCCAGGCAAGCGGTGGCTGGGAGCAGGCTAGCACCTCAAGGAACCCCCAGCACCTGAATTTTGGAAGTACAGAGTTTATAAAGGCAAAAACCCCCACAAAACCTACAAGAATCATTGAGGCACATGTAGGTCAGAAAGACCCTGTTGAGACAGATATTTTGATTACATGAGAGAATTGTTTGATTTTACATTTTAGAGTCCTTTTGCTATACATCAGGGCCACAGTCAGGGACATGGGAAGGTCCTACCGTACTGTTCACATAGATACAACTGTCAGGAGGATGAAAAGGAAACATTTAAAGCTAGCATAAAATGGAGTCAGGTCAGAGCAAAATGGCATTCCTTTGGTTCTTTTCCATTTCAACTGCACAGTGTTTCAATTTCTTGGAAAAGAATCCTTTGAGAAAGCTGGAGAAGCCAAGGGAAAAGGAGTCATTTGGGAGTGCCCAAATTTTCCTGTGGCAGGTAGCTGATGGACGTCTCTGACTGAGACTAACTTGAGACAGTAGGATGACTAAAACCCATGTGCTGTGGAATCTAGACTGGACCATTACCACCATCTTCATTACCATGGTTACTACTTAATGAGTCACTGGTTACCTTGCTTTGACCATCAGAGTTCTAGTTCTCCCACTAGAGACAGGGTGCATAATAATCCCTGAGAGTGTTTGCTATCTTTCAGATTCTTGTCCTTCCCCTTCCTCCATTCTGATTCATTTAGGATAAGGTGAGAACTAGAGGTTCCAGTATCCAATAAGTACCCTTAATTGATTCTGATGCAGGTGCATCACTGTAGTTGAAATGTGCCAGGAAAATGAGGCTTAAAGAAGATAAAATAACTTGCCCAAGATCTTTGACCTGAAGTAGTCCTGTGATATTCATTCACTTCTTCTTCCTCTTTCTCAAGACCTTAGGGAAGGTTCTCCCTGGTTTCTCCCATCTCTTTCCCTTCTCGTTGGCCATTGCTGTCCCTAACGTCCTTGTGTTGTCCTATTTTTTTCCAAAGGGAATATGACCCAGCAAGAACTATTCTACAGGTGCCTGTGTTCCCAAACTCCTCCTCCTCCATACTGCTGTTCAAACCCTTTCCTCCTCATCCAAGGGTCTAGACCATTTCTATTAGCACCCTCCACATCACCTGGGAGTTTGTTGGAAATGCAGAATATCAGGCCCCACCCAGACTTTGCAAAGCAGAATCAGATCTCCAAGTGATTCATATGCACATTAATGTTGGAGCACCTGCTGTCCTAGACAGTTCTCAGTCAGATGTTGATCTGATTATTTCATTGAAGTAATTCACCATAAAAGGAGTGATTTCCAACCCTGGTTGCATTTAGAATCATTTGATGCTCTTTATAAATGCTGATGCCTGGGTCCCATCCCCAGTCTAATTAAATCAGAACCTTTGTGAGGTTGGGCTTATTCATCTGCATTTTTAGAAATACCATGAGTAAGTATAATGTGAAATAAAGCTTCAAAACCATTGCTTTGAAGATTTAAACATTTTAGGAGGATATTTAGAAACATAAACATAAAACTGCTTTAAGTACAGAAAACAAATTGTGCAAAATCCTACAGTGGTTTTCCATAATATTTAGAATAAGTTTTGAATTTCTCATATTTGGCACCCATGGTCTTTTCTGATTCTGAGTCCTATTTACCTCTCCAGACCTATCTCCTGCCCTCTCACACTTTGCACCCTAGGGTACCCCAAACCAGAACTTGCATTCTGCCAAAGCAGAACCTGCTATTCCATACCTGCACAACTTTGCCCATGTTTTCTCTTTCTTTAAGAACCTCTCCCCATTTCTTTGCCTTATCAAAGAATTCACTCAATGTTTTGGAAAGTCTTCCTTGACCATCCTGAATTAAAAAGAAAAAATGTCCATTTTAAAATTAAATTTTGGGGGCTGGTGTTGTAGCTAGCGGTAGAGCATGTGTGAGGCACTGGGTTCGATCCTCAGCGCCACATAAAAATAAATAAATACAATAAATGTATTGTGTCCATAAACAACTAAAAATATTCTTTAAAAAATTAAATTTTAAGGTGTTGTTTTATTTCAGCATGCCTGCAATACTGAGGCAGGAGGATCCCAAGTTCGGGCTAGCCTGGGCAATGTAATGAGACCTTATCTCCAAATAAAATTAAAAAGGGGCTGGGAATAAGTTCAGTGCTAGATTGCTCACAAACGTTCCTGAGTTCAAACCCCCCCCCACACACACACACAAACACATTAAAATGTGTTCATTCAGACATAGCCCTTGAATGCTGTTTAAACTTCAAGTTTATTTGAACTCCAGTAAATGCAAAGGCCAATTCCCCAAGACATAAGAAATAATCGGGCTGGGGCTGTGGCTCAGTGGTAGTGTGCTTGCCTAGCATGTGTGAGGCCCTGGGTTCAAACCTCAGCATCACATAAAAATAAAATAAAGGTATTATGTCACCTATATCTAAAAAAAAAATTAAAAAAAAAGAAATAATCAATTTGCCTCCTACAAAATTATTATGTGAATGAAATAAAATAAGAAATGCTTTCCGTTACTAGAGAAGGACTTTTGGTACATCTCACTCATTTGAAATCTAATTTGAGATACAAATTGCTTTCTCCCACTTTTGATCAATTTTTAGGAACACCATGAAATAAGCATTGGTTTTTCCCATTTATTTCTCTCTATTGAGGATGTCATTCCTAGAAACATGAGCAAAATTATGGATTTATAGAGCATGAGAAAAATTATAGATTTACTTTTCACGTTTTGGTGATCAATTTTAGAATATGTAAACCTTGGGCCGAATTAAAATAAAAAGTTTAAAAGTCCCTAATTAACATTCAGACCCTTGCTGGGCATGGTGTCATACATCTGTAATTCCAGTGACCCAGAGGCTGGAGGCAGGAGGATCATAAGTTCCAAGCCAGCCTCAGTAACTTAATGAGGCCCTAAGCAATTTGGTGAGAACCTGTCTCAAAATGAAAAATAAGGATGTGAGGGTGATCTGGCTGAGACATCTTCACCGATTGATTGCCAGGGTTGATTCAGCTGTTCTGGCTGGCTAGGCGGGTGTCCCCTGCCTCCCCCACGGCCCGATGTAGGTCCCTTTCCAAGCTGCGCAGTTGGTAGAAGAGGACGACCTTCCCCAATAGAGGAGGACTGTTCTTCTGTCAAGGGTATAGGAGTAGCTGCGCTCTCCTGCTAGAACCTCCAAACAAGCTCTCAAAATAAAAAATAAAAAGGCTGGGGATGTGGCACAGTGGCTAAGTACCCCTGGGTTCAGTCCCTGGAACCAAAAAAGAAAGAAAAAAAGAAAAAAATTTCAGACCCTCTCTGGCATGATTTGTGCATCAACTTGTAAGAAAAGTCTAAACACATCCAAAACACTTTTGATTTTTTTCTTCCATTCCTTCAAGACAGAGAAGTAGAAAAAGTAAGGTTATACATTCTCTTGCATGCTCTTCTTCTAAATTCTCCCTGAACTATCTGCTCAGAACTTGTTTGAGGCAGGCAAAAAATATTGTTCTAGTTAAGGGAAAAATCGAAGGGTCTTTGCCCTAGAAAGTCATCATTTTTCAAGTTCCTTCTTTTGTTCATTACATAAATGTTTATTTAGCATCTAATACCTACCTACTAGGTAGGGAGATAGGCCTTTTTGTAAACAGAATCAGTCTCCCACCATCGTCACTGATGTCATGATGATCTATACCTTGTCAGATCTAGTGGTCAGTTCTTCCTTCTCATCTTACTTCTCGCCTCGGTGGATGTCACCCTCTTTCCTTTTCCAAATACTTTCTCTTCTCCAGCCTTCTGATGTACATTTACTCCTGATTTTTTTCTTATTTCCATAGCCATGTCTTTGCTGGATCATTTGCTGGCTCCTCCCTTCCCTGATAGCTGCTGGACCTTTCTTCTATGCTCATCTAAAGTGATCTCCTCTAATCCTGGAGCTTAAGACCATGTAGATGTTAATAACTACCAGCTCTGTATCTCCAAGTCCCTATTTACCCTGAGCTCTAGACAATATCATATATGCAACTTCCTGTTTGATATCTCCACTTGGAAATCCAATAGCATCTCAAATAGAGCTATTGACTTCCCCCACACACACCCCATGTCCTCACAGCAAACCTGTTCCTCCCTACTTCCCCCTTAGTGATTTGCATTATTTGTGTGGCCCCAAATGTAATCATTAGAAATTGTGTTCGACTGCACGCAACAGAATCCAGAGGGTTGTCATGTTTTAACATAATGAAATCAGAGGCAGGCAACCAGGGCTGTATGGTGCCTCCTCAGTGACAATGATGTCCCAGACTTCTGCCTTTCTTCTCCACTTTTCTCATGGTTACAAGGTGGCAGCCTCACTTCCAGCCTGACATCAATATTCCAGTGGAAAAGAAAGGAAGATAATAATAAGGTGGGAGGAATAGAGCATATAATGGAAATAATAAAACACTACAGAAATTCCTAGCAGACTTTGTCTATCTTTCATTGTTCAGAAATGTATTATAAGCCCCACCCCAACTTTATAAGAGACTGGAAAATAAAGAATTTTAGCTTTATTTGTGCAGGGTGGCAAATTGCAAATTAGCATCTAGCCAATTGCCACCCTGCACAAATCAGGATTCTGATGTGTGGAAGAAAAATAGAACAGATATCAGGCAAATAGCAGGGGCTGCTCTGTCATCCTGCACTACCAATCCATTAACAAGTCCTATCAGCTCCCCCTCTAAAACACTTCAACTCAACTGCTTCTGTTCACTTCCAATGCTGAAATTCTTGCTAGAGATACCATCATTTTCCCCAGACCACGGCAACAGCCTCCTCAAAGGTCTGCATCCTCTTCAATTGCCCTCTTTGGACTCTTCACCCAATACCCAGAGAAATCACTTAGAAGTGTAAGTGTAATCACACCACTCTCTTAAAATTGTCCAAAGCATCTGTCATAGTTTGAGTTTCCCAGAAGCACAACCTTAGGTGAAGATTTTTAAGCAAACATTTATTTGAGAAATGCAAGAAACATGGGTTGGGAAGTGTCATGAGACAAGGAAGGAAGGTGGCCTCCTAGGGCCAACTGAAGTTTCACCCCAGGGGAAAGCACTAGGAAATGATATAAAACACTTATCTCAGAATTAGCCAGCCCAAGGGGCAAGATAAAGTATTTATACACCAACCCCCAAGAATTGCAGGCTCCAGTTCTCTTGGCTTGAGCATCCGCCCTGAAGTCTATTCATTCCCTGACCTAACTCATGGAAAGGCCAGCACTTCTGATACCAACCTTTCTGCTTATAGACCCTCACAGCTTCTTACACTTTATACAGATTCACAAAAGCATGGGAGAACCAGTTGATTAATAGAGGGAAGTTCCAAATACAATTCAAAGATGAGAATATCTTAGAAATTTGCCAAATTCTAGTCCCATTTGAAAGTAGCTAAATTTTTTTGATATTCTCTTTTTGACAGACAAATAAATGCATATAACATCTTAAATAATATAGGAAAATTTCTAGTAGGAAATATAAGATTTGGAATGTCTATGTAAAGTCAATATATTAAGGTACACATTTAAAATTGCTAGCAATTTTATATGTATGTTATATCAATAAGTGACATCACTGTGTCTAAAGATCTGAAGGGTATAGATAAACAATAAGTAAATAACTTTGGATATATTTCTGCCTTTAGTTTAGCCTATTAATCTTTATTTTCCTTTCTTCTTCAATTGTTCTACAAAGTAATCATTACAGGCAACTGTGAGAGCTGCCACCATGACCACGAATTCATTAAAATCCACTTCATTGTCCTTATTGGCATCCAGGTCCTGCATTATCTTATCAACCAGCTGGGGATCCTTTTGGCACTAAAAAGAAAAAAGAAAATTTCTAACTCCCATGCTTTGAGGTTCATGATGACAATTGAAATTGCATCTTCATTTTGTTTACATTAAAGCTTTAATTTTCATTTTTAGCAGCTAAAGACAAATCCCAAGAACTTATTTGCGAGAAAGTTTGAGCCAGGCACAAATTCTAAATGAGTGCAGTTTTTATCCCAGGTCTACGTAATGCAGACTCAGATCTGATGAGCAAGAAGAGAAAACTGGGACTGATCAAACTGTGACTGATGTTTCAAATACATTTACAGGACATCCATAGGTCAGGACAGTGGGAGATAGGTAACATGGAAACAGAAGCTTTAAATAAGTCAAAAGGGACAGTGAGGGGCTCTACCACTTACCAACAATAGGATTTTTGGGTAATCATTTAACATTTTAAGATTTCCTTATTTATAAAATGGGGAGAATATCTACCTGCATTTTGGGGACACTTCAACACACTTTTGAAGATGCTAGCACCAGGATTGCTAGATTTACCCAACAAAATTATAGGACACCCAAATAAATTTGATTTTTTTTTTTTTTTTTTTTTTTTTGCGGTGAACCCACGGCCTTGCAACGCAAGCACTCTACCAACTGAGCTATATCGCCAGCCCCTAAATTTGAATTTTTAGATAAATAATAGGTAAGTATTTAGTGTAAATATGCCCCCAGTATTTCATGGGACATAGAATATTCTATCCAAGAGTCTTAGCACTCTGTTTGACACATAAAGAAGAGGCACCAATAAAGGGTAGATTTTATAAGAATGACTGCATTTTATGGGTGGAAAGAAGAGCAGGGAACCCATACAGGAGATCAAGATCATGAGGGGTGAAAATGGGAAGCACCTACCTCTCCTATGATTAGTGGGTGATGAGAAGTATTTTTTAATTTTATTTTTACAGACTGCATTTTGATTCATTGTACACAAATGGGGTACAACTTTTCATTTCTATGGTTGTACATGATGTAGATTCACACCCTTCGTGTAATCATACAGGTACAGAGGGTAATGATGTTTGTCTCATTCCACTCTTTCCTTCTCCCAACCCCTCCACCCCTCAGAAATATTTCTAAAAGCAGTTAATTTCCTCCAAGAATTCCTCATTGCCCTCATTAGCTGATAACCATTAAATGATTGGAGACTTGAGTGTAACTGATCAAAATCAACTTGATCAAAACAATTATAAATTTCACTTGAATAGAGCAATGTGCCAGGTTTGACTGACTGAATTTTTTATTCCAAACAATATAGTAGCCAAATTGAAATTTACAGGGGAAAAAAAAGACAGTTCCTATAGACTCCTAAAATCACTAAAAAGATATTTTAAAGGATTACTATGTTAACATATCTTTACTTTAAGCTTTTACCACAGAGGATGGGGAGAAAAAAGTGTTAAAATTACAATCTGTGATCCTAAAACAGGGTTGGGACAAAATAATACCATGCAACAGTAGTTCATTGTGCTGAAAATCAATTCAAGGCAATTTCAAAAACATCAGAACAAAGTGTTTTCCTCAGAGGGAGCCCAAGCATCTACTATAAAGTTTAATGTTTAGGTTACTGGGCTCCCAGCTATTTTGAGATGTGACTCCATTTGCCACCCATCTGTTCACTGGCCAGACACATCCTTTTCATCAGTCCTAATCAGTTTGTGCTGTGCTGACAAAGTCTTTTAAGTATTTATCATCCACTAGAAAATTTAGCACCACCTCAAAGCTCCCCAGACTTTATCTCAGGTCCAAGACAATGTTAATTCATAAACAGTTGGACAAAACTCCTGTATAACTAGCTATAACTAGTTTTAACTAGCTATCACTAGTTATAATTATCACTCTTGACATTTAATTTATTGCTATTTAATTTATGGCTGTACCAGAATGTTGAATAACTTATGAAAATCTCAATACAATCAATTGAGAACGCTTGAAAGCCCTCACCCCAGGCAGTATGAAAAAGGTAAACACCAGGATACACAGAAAACAGAAGTCTCTGGTGTTTGCTTCCCCTGCAACTTAAACCTCAATACAAACTACAATGCTTGCATCAGAATCATAGGACAGTATATACCTAAAGGCTGTCCCTGAAGCCATTCCTCATCCACCCTCAGCAGAATTTGCCAGAAAAACTATGACTCACCGAGAGGAATTCTGTGAGCTCTCTCTGCAGGAGCAGCTTCAGTTCCCCCTTGTTGAGCTTGAATCTGTCCCCTTCCTTGCAGGAGTACCGGTGGAAGATTCTAATCATGGTGTCCATGGCCATCTCCAGCTGGGTGGGCATGTCCGCAGAATAACTGACCACTCCTGAAGCAGACCACCAAACCCAGGGAGGAGGCACTTGTTCAAAAGAAGCAGATGGAAGCATTAATGCTTTCATGAAAACAATATAACACCATCCCGAGTCACCCCACTACACAAGTGATGGTCCCTAAACCATAGTCATTTTTCCATTAAAGACAGCGTCTGCTCATTCTAGAACAAGCTGTGAATTAGAGCTTTGCAGGTGATATTTTTTCTTCTCCTAATACTCACTCCCCCTGATGCAGCAGTTTCAGCATGTTCATAAGTTAGCAAGAAGAAAACAAGCACAGAGTCATGTAAAACATAGAATTAAAGATAAATACAAATACCTAACTGTACCTGTTCAGCCAGTACACAGCTCTGTCAACAGGTGCTTACAATTAAACTGAGTGTTTATACCTGAACTTCCACCCTACACACCTGTTCCCAACAAATGAAAGTTGCCAGTGAGGAGACTCAACTGGAGATGCCTGTTTTTAATCAGCAGAATGAACAGGTGTGAACTGCTGCCCCAAGGGCCTTCAAGAAAGGCTGGCACCCACTGTGTGCATTAGAGGAGAAGAGGAGAGGGAGAGAGGTTTCCTTCCTTCCCTCTCATAGGGGAGTGTGGGTAGAATTGCAGTTAGTTGCTAGGAAGTTGATGAGTAGAAAGAACTCTAAAAATAGAGGAGCAAAGAGGAAACACTTATTCAAGCCAGGAGACTCCTGAGCAAAGTCAATGGCAAGGTCAAGGAAATAAACTCAGAGCAGACTAAACTGACCCTTTGAACAGTTGTGCTGCTATTGAGAGAGAGACAGGAAGAGAGAGAGAAGTTCTGCATGTGCTGATAAAGAAAGGTTTTAAAGAAGTGATCCTCTGTAAAAAAATATTAATTAATTATAATGTATGTATGGGGCTGGGGCTGTGGCTCAGTGGTAGAGCGCTTGCCTAGCATGTTTGAGACACTGGGTTCAATTCTCAGCACTACATAAAAACATAAATAAACAAAATAAAGTTATTGTGTCCATCCACATCTAAAAATATTTTTAAAGTATGTCTGTACATGCTTATATGTGCCTAAAGAATCACTAAAGTAACTGATAGTTACAAGGCATAATTGGTAAAAATAGATTGGTTGCTTTCTAGCTCTCTCACTCTCTTGTGTGCTCTCTCTCTCTCCCTCTGCTTCCCACCTGCCATGGAGTGAGCAACTTTCCTCTGCCAGAACTTCTGCCATGATGTTCTTCCTCACCTTGGGTCGAGAGCAATGGAGCCTGTAGACCATGGACTGAACTTCTAAAAACAAAAAGTGCTATTTTCTGTAATACCACTTTATGAAAAATGGTTTGACAATGGATTCCTCTCTTTCCTTAGCCCTTTCCAACCTCCCAAACAGAATTCAGCCTTGCCCCAAAGAATATAGGCAAAGAAGATGTATTCACATAATTTATTACAAATCACCACCACCAAAAAAAGAACAGAGTCGTTGGGCACAAGACTTCTCATTTTGCACCATTTTCATTGATTTTAGCTTTTTCAGTTATAATCAAAAACAAAAACAAAAAACTAAAGAAAAAAGGGAGAGAAAAAAACTGCGAAGTAATAGAGTCTGCTTGAGTCTCTAAGGAGAGATTTCCAAATGAGAAACTTAATAAAGAAAAAAGTCCATGAAAAAAATCAAAGCCAGAAATTGGTCACTGTGCTTTTAAATGTGGCCTGTCCCTCTTTCAGGGCTGAGGTGTAAATTACATGAAAAGGGAGGCAGCCTCTCTTTTCTATTTCCTTTGAACAAACCAGTTCAGATAAACCTCAACCAGCCAGTTCAGTTCCCATTTTTTTAAAGTTTTTTTTCAGTTGTAGATGAACACAATACTTTTATTTGATTTATTTACTTATGGTGCTGAGACTCGAACCCAGGGCCTCACATGTGTCAGGCAAGCGCTCTACCACTAAGCCACAACGCCAGCCCTCACTTCCCATCTTAAAAATGCCTGGGCACTCGCGACACCACCTTGCAAGGTCCCTGAGGATGCCTGAAGTTCAAGTCTCAAAAATACTTTTAATATATTATTAAGGTAATAATGCATGTGGTAAAATAATCATATTTTGAATATACTAGAGTAGGAAAAAAAAGTAAAATTCTCTCTCCACCATTCCCTATCCTAGAGCCTCTCAGGTAACATTTTCCTGTGTGAGAGACAGTATTCTGGAGTTCAAAGATGGCCTGCCTGGCTTTAATCTTCACCTCTGCCACTAACTAGTTGTGTGATTCTTACATCTCTGGGCTTCATTTTCCCAAGAGGTCTAAAGGGGCATAACTGTAATTTGTGCCCAATTGGAAGGATTAAATGAGCTGTACTCCTTAAATATAATGTGATATGCTTGCTATGTCATCATTATTACCTTTATAGAAAAAAAATATATTTATATTACTCATATAACTATATAAAATATTACATGTATGTCCTTTGTGCATATTCACAGACAACATTAAAATATATACCCCCTTTTTTTTTCACATACTGTATCTGAGAAATCTTTATTGGCACATTTAGATCTACCCTATTCTTCATTAGAATTGCATATTATTCTATGTGAGAGGATGGACCTACATATAGTCAAGAAACATTTATCAGACTTATATCACACCAGGGCCTATGTAAACATGACAGAAGAATGTTGTCCTTAGAGTAAACCCTATTCTGTGTTCATTGGAGTGTGTTAAATGCAAAGAACTCAGGAAGCTGGGCACGGTGGCACACAGCTGTAATCCCAGTAGTTTGAGAGGCTAAGGCAGGAGGATTGAGAGTTCAAAGCCAGCCTCAGCAAAAGTGAGACTCTAAGCAACTCAGTGAGACCTTGTGTCTAAATAAAATACAAAATAGGGCTGGGGATGTGGCTCAGTGATCAAGTGCTCCTGAGTTCAATTCCCGGTACCCCTGCCCCCAGAAGAAAGAATATAGGAAATACAGATATCTTTTTTATGTTGAGTTTTCCTATCCAAGAATGCCCCTAGGGCTTTGGGGCCACACTTTCTGGGTTCCCTCCTCATTTTTAAAAGTATTCATATTCTCCAACTCTTACATGCTATTCCCTCCACAGTCTCAGCTACTTCCATTATCTCAGTCACTCCCCAGATCATATTTTTGGCCCAGGTCTCTCTGCTAAGCTCCAGAATGATCTGTCCAATTGCCTGTTGGACCCCATTCCTATTTCAGTGTCCCATAAGCTTTCCAATTGACTAGGATCAAAGTAAATCTCCTCCCCTTTTCTCACCTAAACCTGCTGCTCCATTTCCATAGGTCACCCTGGGTTCTTTCACCATTTAAAAATATCAGTTGAGGTTGTTAACTCCTCTCCAATCCTCACCATCTTCAGCATCTCATAGTATTTTTTTTTTTAAATTTCTATCAGTGTAGCAGTTCCTTTGTGCTCTCTCTACACTGTCTGCCCCTCCATTCTACTGTCAGAGTCATTGATCTGAAATACAAATCTGGATGGGGGGAGGAGCTCAGAGGTAGAGTGCTTGCCTAGGATGCCCAAGATCCTGGGTTGGATGCCCAATACCACACAAGTAAAAAGCACTCAGAATACAAATCAACAACCACACTCCTGGGCATTCAGAGATCTGGCACTCCTGTAAACTGACCACAACGTTGGACTGCCTTATTCTTCTGTGTCTGTGCATGTTCTGGGCCCCCTGCCTGGATGCTGATCCTCTACTTCTTGAAGACTCTGTTCAAATATCACCTCCTCTTACATGTTTTTCTTCACTCTTTCTCCCTTCCTCTGATAGGTGCCCACCTTGTCCTCCCTTAGGCCCTCCTGGATCACTTTCTTTCTTTGTCTTTTTTTTTTTTTTTTTAACAGTTTGGAGATTGAACCAGGGGTGCTCTACAACTGAGCTACATCCCCAGACATTTGTATATATACATAAGTATGTATATAAAGTGTGTATACACACACACACATTTTTAATAGCATCTCACTGAATTGCCTAGGCTGACCTTGAATTTATGATCCTCCTGCCTCAGCCTCCTTAGTCACTGGGATTACAGGTGTGCATCACCATGCCCTGCCTCTTTGTCTTTTTTTTTTTTTAATCATTGCATTTATCACATATTCTTTAAAATACTTTTTAAAATCTGCTATACTTTCCCCACTCTCTAAATGAGTTCCTTGCTATCAGGGTGGATGTCTGGCTCATCTTTGCATTCCACAGCACTGAGCACAGGATCAGGCATATAAACGTGCTCTGAAGTCCTTCCTGATGAATGGATTAATGAGCAAAAGAATGAAAGATGGAAACTGTAAAGTCTCCCAAGAGCTGAACCTTGTCTACCTTAACTGTCCATATGGTCATTTGATTTTCTTTATTCCATGTTTTTAAAAATTGCTTCATCAAAGGCAGGGAGACAGATGGGCAGCATTCATTTAAATGAACATGGTTTGAATTTGAAATATTATCAAGTTAAGTTGCTGAAATGACAGATTCATTAAAATCAGTAAATCATAGAATCTATGTAGGTCTCAATAATATAATTCAACCACATTCAACCACAGAATGATTCCCTTGGAGAATTCAACTGGCAGGTAAAACTCTTCATAGAAAAGACACTGAAGATTGTAGTGCCCCAATTTTATTTTAGAGATGGAAATTTGGCTTCTCCATCCCTGGTGCTCCAAGACTTTTAAAACCAGGTAGCTTCCTCTCTCTCCGTGGCAGGGGCAGAGCTGAGTGTTCCCTTTGGTACATGCTGCCCCTTAATGTTAGGTTTCAGAACTGCATCTGGAGCCCTCTCATTTCCAGAAAGCACTTGAAATTATATGGTTTTGTTTTTGTTTTTTGGGTACTGGGGATTGAACCTAGGGGTGCTTTACCAATGAGCTACATCCTCAGTCCTTTTTTTAAAAAAAGTATTTTTATTAGTTGTTGGTGAATCTTTAATTTATTTATTTGTATGTGGTGCTGAGAATTGAACCCAGTGCCTCACACATCCAAGGCAAGTGCTCTACCACTGAGCCACAATCCCAGCCTTTTTTTTTTTTTTTTTTCTTGGTACCAGAGATTAAACCCAGAGGCTCGTAACCACTGAGACACATCTCCAGTCCTTTTTTATTTTTTATTTTGAGACAGGGTCTCACCAAGTTGCTTAGGGCCTCCCTGAGCTGCAGAGGCTGGCTGCCTCTGCCTCCTGGTCCACTAGGATTATAGGTATGAGACACCAGGCTGGGCTCAGTCCTCTTTATTTTTTATTTTGAGGCAGGGTCTTGCTAAATTCCTGAGTGTCTTGCTAAGTTGCTGAGGTTGCCCTCGACTTTGGGATTTTCCTGTCTCAATCTCCCAAATCACTGCAATTAACAGGCAAATGCTACTGGGCCAGGTTTGAAATTGTGTTTATAAACCCATGACCCTTCTTCAGGGGTTATCTTTAACATAAGTCAGCCCCAGCCTGTGCCCTTCAGAAGCCTTCCAGAAACAAACATAATGTCTAAAGGCTCTGTCAACTAGGGACACAAGTGTTCAGGTAAAATGAAATCTCAAGGAAGGGAGACACACCTGTTTCTAGCATGGAAGGCTATCCTGTGCACTTTGCTTGCTCTGTAAGTTGTTGGTGTTTTATGTTTCAATTTTTGGCACAGGTGATAATCCGTAGGGATAAAAGTCCAACTTCACATCCAAGTTATGTACAAGGAATGAGGAAATGGAAATAGAAGATTTGAAAGAGCTTAAAGGAGGGACTACTGGGGGAATGGCTAGGACTAGTAGCCATGAAGATGAGATGAAGAGTAAAGATGTTTGAAAATGAGGCTTTGGCTAAGCCGTCTGAAAGAAAGGAAATACATGAACATAAGCCATTACCTTAACTGGAGCATGACCATTACCTCTCAGGCTGGGGCTCCTGGCTGCCTGAGATTGCTGAGATTCCCAGGATGTCTGCCTGCCCTTAGGAACAGCTGCTGTAGGACCCAGACAAGAGTCACACCGAAGGCCAAGTTGATTCCTTCCAAAAGCTTCCAGTTCTGTCTTTGTGTAACTTAATTATAATGTCCTATCATTTTCTCAGCAATGACGTGGATGAATCTCAAACACTTATGACAGGTGGGAGTGAAGGATCACAAAAGGGTATGAAGAAACTCTTGGGGGTGAAAGATGTATTTGTAAACTGGATCGTAGTGATGGTTTCACAGTGCACACGTTTGTCACACATGTCAAAGCGCACAATTTAAATATGTGAAGTTCACTGTGCCTCTTATAACTGAAAGCTATTCAAAAAAAGAAACTCCCAAATGTCATAACTACATAGTAGCAAAGCTGAGGATCAAACATGTTTCTTTGACAAAAAAGTAAATCATGCAGCCATTTAACATTAGAATGATAAAGACTATGGAAACACAGAAAAATCTTTTCAGTAAAACAGTAAGTGAAAATAGCAATATAGAAAGTCTTTGTATGCCATAATGGATAAATTCTGTATAGCAGTAGAAGAGAAGGGAAATACAAATAGACTTAGTAGCTTTTAATAGAATTATGGATCATTAAGAAATTATGTAACACTGCTTATAAGTTCCATTTTCAACTAAAGCATTAATTGTAATAACACAGCATTTAAAATTGTAAATACCTCCACATTAGACAGTCTCTTTTAAAGTATAATGTTTTAAAACTTATCTTAAAAATTCTAAATTCTAAATTTCTATTTTATAAAGCCCCTTTCATACACACTGTTAAGCAGTAACTACTTGTCCAGTTCTGGATAGTCTGTGAGATAAAATTCAAGACAAATACTCAAAATATACTGAAAATACATTACAGATTATTATTAAATGCTGAACAAACCACAAGTTACGTGATATAATCAAGCCTCCTTTTTCATGAGTCTAAAATGGCAACCTTGAGCTAAATGACTTTCAAATTCTCTTTTATTTTTCTGGTACGGGGGATTGAAACCAAGAGGGCTTAACCACTGAGCTACAGCCCCAGCCCTTTTTATATTTTTATATTTTATTTTATTTTAGTCTCACTAAGTTGCTTAGGGCTTCACTTAGTTGCTGAGGCTAACTTTGAACTTGCAGTCCGCCTGTCTCAGCCTCCCACGTCTCTGGGATTACCGGCCTGCACCACTGCAACTGGCTAAGTTCTCTTTCTTTAAAAAAATGGTTTTGATTGTAAAAATTGTGTAAGCATCAGTGCTTTCGTGTATGCACTGGTATTTTTCTTTCAGAAAAATAATTTGGACAAGGAAGTGAAGGTCAAAGGCCCCTGAAGAAACTTCAAGGAGAACCCTGACTGCAGGCTTTTCCTCCTACCCACATGGCCCAGAAAAACAGGTTTAGAGTCTTTGCCACACATTTCTGCCAGAGAAGACAGACAGCTGTGCTCCAGGAACTAGAGAAAGTATTTTCTCATCTTTAAATGATGTATCCCATTCCTAAGTTCTCTGCTGAATTGCAGGTGGTTTATCTTGCCTTTTATCTCTGGTCTGAAGCTGAGAGTCAAAGAGAAAAGGAATTTTAAAGGAAAGAGTTTAGAGATTAATTTTCCTTTCATAAGTTGAACACCATTTTCCCTGGATGAAATGAGAATATTTCTGCAGCTTACTTCAAAATAACCCATTGGGTGGGAGGAAGATGGTACATTGGGAAGGGGGAAGATATTCAGTCAGGTTGATCAGAAGTCATTCAATTGTGAAATATGGGTGCTAGTACATGGTAGTTCATTAGACTATCCTACTTTTTAATTTTCTTTACATTTGAAATTTTTCCTAATAAGACATTTATACATACAAACATTGCATTAAATTTCTGTGACTATAACAGATAACTGAGATAAATAAACTTAAAAAGAAGAAAAGTTTATTTTGGATTGCAGTTTTGGAGGTTTCAGTCCATGACCAACTAGCCCCATTGCTTTGGGCCTGTGTCAGGACAGCACATTACAGCAGGAGAGGACATTAGAGGAGGCTGTTCACTTCATGGTGAAGAAATGAAATAGAGAACAAGAGACCCAAGTCCCACAGTCCCCTTCAAAGGCATGCCCCCAGTGACCTGAGACCTCCCACTAGACTCCACCTCTTAAAGGCCCCAGCACCTCCCATTACCACCACGCTGGGGACCAAGCCATTAGTACATGGGCCTTTGGAGGACAAGTAAGATCCAAACTATCACACACACACACACACACACACACTCCCTTACCTATCCTTCCTAATAACCAAATGAAACTATTTTGCTGGAGGAAGAAAAGTAGTTTAAGAACATTGAGTATAACCCACGGAGTGGGATAACTGGGTCAAAAAAAGTGGGTCCATTCCAACTTTTCTGAGGAATCTCCATACTGCTTTCCAGAGTGGCTGCATCAATTTGCAACTCCACCAGCAATGTAAAAGTGTGCCTTTTTCCCCACATCCATGCCAACACTTGTTATTGCTTGTGTTCCTGATAATAGCCATTCTAATCGGAGTAAGATTAAATCTTAGAGTTGTTTTAATTTGCATTTCTCTAATTACTAGAGATGTTGAACACTTTTCATATATTTATTGATTGTCTATTCATCCTCTCCTGTAAAGTGTCTGTCCAGATCCCTGACCCATTTATTGATTGGGTTCTTTGTTTTTTTGGTGTAAAGCTTTGTAAATTCTTTGTAAATTTTGGAGATTAGTGCTCTATCTGAAGTGCATGTGGTAAAGATTTTCTCCCACTCTGTAGGCTCTCTTTTCACATTATTGATTGTACATCAATGTTTATAGCAGCTCTATTCACAATAGCTAGACTGTGGAACCAACCTAGATGCCCTTCAACAGATGAAGGATAAAGAAGCTGTGGTATATATATACAATGAAACACTACTCAGCCATAAAGAAGAATAATATGGCATTTGCAGACAAATAGATGGAATTGGAGGTTATCATGCTAAGTGAAATAAGCCAATCCCCAAAAATACAAAGGCTGAATGTTCTCCTGATAAGTAGATGATGATATAAAATCTGGTTGGGAGGGGTGGGGGGTGAGAGAAGAATGAAGGAACTTTAGATTATGTAGAGGGAAATGAGGGGTGGGGGTGGGGGTATGAAAAATGGTGGAATGAGACAGACATCATTACCCTATGTACATGTATGATTAACAATAGTGATATGACTATACATCATGCACAACCATAGAAATGAAAATTTGTACTCCATATGTGTACAATGAATCAAAATGAAGTCTGTAAAAAGAAAAAGAAAAAGAAAAAAAGAATAAAAAAAAAAACATTGAGTATGTGGAAGATTATTAATAGAGGAGAAACTGACCACTCGCTCTGGGGCACTGCTCCAGTCAGATGAAGGCTTAAACAATATTAAAGGAATAAAAAGTTCCCTAATCACAAAGGCTAACATTGTAACAGTTATTAGAAAAAGATAGCTAAGGAAATTCTTTTTCTGAAAATAGAAAGTGAAACAGTTTTTATACTGATAGCTAGGAAGCAAAACACAATTGCTCAGTAATTGTTCAAATTTATTCTTGGGTCAAAGAAAGTAGACAAATTTTGATCTGAACCTTAACTAATCGGATTGGCTAGAATGAAAATTAGCGTGTAAATGTGTTTGGGCAAATGGCATAC
The DNA here is from genome assembly GCA_020662805.1 of Glaucomys volans. Taxonomy (NCBI): domain Eukaryota; kingdom Metazoa; phylum Chordata; class Mammalia; order Rodentia; family Sciuridae; genus Glaucomys; species Glaucomys volans. Next base: position 61,598 of record JAJEJO010004047.1, read on the forward strand.
AACTATGCCAGAGGTCTGAACCTCAGCTCATATTTTTTTCAAGACTAGCTATTAGCAAGTCCAACAATTACACTTCCATTGTCAACTGAAACTACACCCCTTCTCAGCAAGGATGCCTAAACAAGGTTCCAGTGGTGGCCGGTCTTCACAATGGCCCCCAGTGACCCTTGTCTTCAGGTATTCTCACCTAGGTAATCCCTTCCTTATAAAATAGAGCCAATAAGATAGTGTGATTCTGAGCCTAGAGTACTACTACTTTGCGTCCTCTTGGATCCCTTGTCCTGGAGAAAATCAGCTGCCATTTTATAAGGACAGCCAAGAAGCCCCAGGGAGAGATTTCTGAAGAAATGGGGTCTCCTACCCACAGCCAGCACCAACTTGAAAGTCATGTGATGAGCCACTTTAGAAGTAGATTTCCCCAGCCATGGTCAGGCCTTCAGATGGCTGGAGCACAAACTTCTGAGAAACTGAAAGCCAGAACCATAACTAAACATCTCCCAAATTCTTATGCCACAGAAGCTGTATGAGATAATAAATGTTTGGAAGCAAACTCTTCTGCAACAATAGGAACCAGTATCTTTTGTTACAACTCTAGAATCCTTTTTACCCATTCTTCAAAAAATGGTGCAATGTATATAGTTATGGTTTTTTTTCTTTTAAATATTTTTTGTTGTAGATGGTCTTTTTTTTATTTGTTTGTTTGTTTTTATTTGGTGCTGAGGATGGAATCCAGTGCCTCACACATGCTACACAAGCGCTCTGTAACTGAGCTACAGTCCCAGCCCTAGTTGTTTTTTATTAGAGTTTTTCAGAATAAAAATGTGAGTGGTGACATTCTCATGTGGCCTCAGAAGAAACATGCCCAGCTCTTCCAGGAAAAAGTGCTGTTTCCCATTTTCTATAACACCTTTCATGGTGATGCAAGAAATGAAAATGTAAGGGAAATGACTGAGTTTTCTGCAAGTCACCTTGAGTGCCATAATATATTGGACTTTTAACAAATCATTGTTTCTGATTTTGAAAGTCTCGCCTTATATTGCAAAGCCCTGCTTTGTCACACCTTGGTGTCAGCTGAGCAATGCCAGCTTAATTAGAAAGTCTCTGATTATTTCCAAAGATCATTGAAAGTCATCAGGACTTATTTGTCAGGAGTTTGCTTTCATGATATGCAATCCAGAATCCCTATAGCCTCCCATAATCCACTTCCCAGCTTCCCCAGTGATCAACTGAGAGGGCAGTCCCATCTCAGTCTCTAGGAGACAACCCCCAAAGTGTTCTGCCTCTGAAATTTGTAGGGTAGATACATCCCACAGCCTCCTGGTTTCCTACCACAAATGACAGTAGAGTTTCTGGTGTATAACACACACTGGTTAGTGGCAATGGCTGCAAAGTCTAGTGGTGCAAAATGAAGCCTGCAGAGCTTGGTGGCCATGCGAGCAGCGGTTCCCATCCAGCCAATTCTGCATTATGGTTTTGGATATTTTTCCTGGAAGATTTGCCTCAAAGCATTATTTTTCCCAGCCTTCACAAGGGTTTCATGCACCACCCAGAACTTCTTTTGTGCTTCAGCAGCTAAGTCATCTCCCAAGACTTGCAATTGGGAACTCTGACTGATAACGCCCCATTCAGGACTGATTCTGCTGGGCAAGTTGAATCTCCAGGAAGCCCTGCCCTCAGTCCAGAACACTGTCATCTCTTTCTACCTGAAGAACTGGCCTTGAAAGACTGGATTTGCCAGTTTTAGGTTAGGTTACAAACTAAACTTACCTAAAGTCACAGAGGCTAATTAGAGCTGCATTTTTCTAGAGAGAGAGAGATTTTCTGGAGTTTGGAGTTTGTCTCCATGTGATGAAGGTTCCTTTCTTTTAAGCAAAGCTGGGTGTGGAGATTCTGCTTTACTGGGTCTTCTTTTTTGGTGGGGCTGGGGGTGGGGGGTGGGGGAGGACACTGTTTTTAAAAGACCTGGATTCCAGAAAAGGTATTCTCTCCTTTTCAGTGTGCTAACCCCTTTCCCTAGCAGTTCATACAGATGGGTGCTGGTAAAAGTGGCTCCAAAACCCTAATCTTAGTCGGATGCGGTGGCCCACGCCTATGATACCAGTGAGATGGGAGTTTTCGCCTTTAATACCAGTGAGACCAGAGTTTTGCGATAAGACTAAATTCCCCGCTGCTACACCAATTTCCTCTGGGTTCTTATCTTGCACATTTTGAAGAATAAAAGCCACAGTCACGGAAGGGAAGAGTAAATGGAGCAGGATTTATTTAATTGAGAAAAAATAGAACTCCTGCCCTGCGGGAGGAGGCCTGATAGCAGAAGAACCCATTTTTGTATGCTAGTTTAGGAGTTCACATATAGTTCTGGGCAGAGCAAGGAGCAAAATCTTCAGTTTTCCATCTCTGGGACAAAGGAGTTGGCTGGAGGTGTTCCCAGATGTAAGCCTCAAGGATTTTTACATTTGAAATAGGCCTCGATGTGCTCAATAGTATGTCTACAGATTAGCCTCCAGGTGTGGTTGAATGTGGCCCATTTATCCTGACTACCAGGTCATTTTATTGTCTATTCTGTTTTATCCTCTTTCACCAGCAGCTAGGTAGGCTGAGGCAGGAGGATCGCCTAAGTTCAAAGCCAGCCTCAGCAACTTAGTGAGGCCCTAAGCAACACAGTGAGACCCTGTCTCTAAATGAAATACAAAATAGGGCTGGGGATGTGGTTCAGTGGCCGAGTGCCCCTGAGTTCAATCCCCGGTTCAAAACAAAACAAAAAAAAAAAAAGAAAAGAAAAGAAAAGAAAAGTCTCAGTCAACATTGAGTTCCAAAGTTCACATAGTAAGGATATAGTCTTCTTCATTTCATGCCTAATTAATGACCATCCTTTGCTTTAATATTGACATTTCTCCAGCCAAAGCAAACTAGCTGATTGTAATTTAATAATATTTTAGATTTTTTTTTATGCTCTAGTCACCAAGTTGGGACTTTTCTCATTGGAGGTTGCAGCATGACCATAAGGACTGTTTCTTCTGTAGCATCCATCTAAGGAGATGTGAATTGAAAAACTCTCCTCCTTACTTATTTACAAACAGAATTTATAATTGTGAAATAAAAGTCCATAGGCTAATTCTGAAGACCTTCTAGGTTTTGTAATAATTAGTCCTCACCCATTGTCCTTGGAGGATGGGCACATTGGATGATGGGCAACTGAGACTGGATCAGCCATTCCCACCACTTTCCTCTTGACCTAATGCTCCCTGTACCAGTTTGTGCCAGGACTGGACCACAGAGAGTAAGGGCAAAAGACTCTAAATTTATTAAGAATTCCCAGAGTTCTCACACGCAATTAGAACTGGGCACTTTGCAAGACCATATCTCAAATAAAGTAAAAAGGGCTGGAGATGTAGCTCAGTGGTAGAAGAGCACTTACTTAGTATGCAACATTTTTACTTACCAGGATAGATGTAAGTACATACATATGGAAGCGCAGATATAATTTGGTATGTGCAAGACCTTAATATTATTGAGTTGTATTTGACACTGTTTCCATTCTTTCCTTCTCAAAAGCCTCTATTCTCTTGATTTCTATGATTTTTTTTTTGCTATCTTGGTTTTCCTCTAACTTTTCTAATTTTCCTTCCATCCAGTTCTTTCTTAGCAGGATCCTTGTCTGGTAACAACTGCCCCTTAAATGTGGGCATTCTCTACTGCTCTATGGGGTAACCCTGGCAATTCCATCCACTTGTCGGGTTATCTACAAACTATATGATGCCAATTCCCAGCCCTGACATAAGAACCCAGAGAGAACTACCAACAGTTTCATTTCAACTCACCTGAAGTGCACTTAGAACTTGTAACACACCAGTGCGTTTCATAGCCTAGCTATTTGCCTATCTTACTTTTATATATTCCCAGGAGAAGAAATGAGAGTGTGGCTTTTATTGTTCTTTCTTTACTTGAAGCATTATGGCTGCACTAATTATAATGCTTTTGTCATCAGGTAATAAAACAGCTAAAAAAAAAAAAAGTAGTTTAAACTTAATAAGGACATTAGTATCTCACAGAATAAAGATTGGTTGTTTCAGTAATTCAACAATGTTATCAAGGACACAAAATATTTTTTTGCATAATATAATTTTTTAATGCAAGTTAAGATTTTCATGCCATTGGGCAACCCCAAACAAATAATTTCCCATCATAAACAGTATAACAAAGTCTTTTAAAATAAAATATGTCCATCCCCCCCACCCCCACCCCACTTCCTGGTGACCTGGTGACAATGTTCTGTAGACCTGAATTTCATTCCTGTTCTCATTCTCTCTCTCTCTCTGGGGCTGCAATAAAATAAATAAATAAAATCACCGTCCTACATCCTTATTGCCATGGGCTGTACCCTTGTCAGATTTCATCAGCTAAGCTAGATGGTCCTGGTTGGTATTAGGGTGGAAGACCTCAAAGAAAGCAAAGTGTGGACCACAACCTCTTCTATGCAACCAGTGTTTCATCTTCCATGAAACCTTGTCTTACAGCTATTATTGCACTTTCCTCTTTACTATTTGGTTTATTTGCTTGCTCTAGGGGGAAAATTTAAAAGTCCTTAAAAGTGAATGCATTTCTGGTCATTTAAATTAATACATTTAGGGGTTGGGGATTTAGCTTAGTGGCAGAAGGCTTGCCTAGCATGCACAAGGCCCTGAGTTCGGTCCTGGGCCATGAAAAAAAATTAAAAATAAAAAAAACTAATGCATTTATTTGTTTTCCCTTTTCAAAGGACTGTTTAGTTTGAAAGATATTTGGCTACATTCTTCTTTCGTTGTTGTTCTTTTTAGTTATACATGACAGTAGAATGTGTTTGACATACCATACATACATGGAATATAACTTCCTGTTCTTGTGGTTGTACATGATATGGAGTTACAATGGTTGTGTATTCATATATGAACATAGGAAAGTTATGTCTGATTCATTCTACTGTCTTTCCCATTCCCATCTCCCCTCCCTTCCCCCATTCCCCTTGTCCAATCCGGTGAAACTCCACTCCTCCCCCCAACACCCCCACCTATTTGATATGCATCCACATATCAGAGAAAACATTTGACCTTTGGTGTTTTGGGGATTGGCTTATTTCACTTAATATGATAGTCTCCAGTACCATCCATTTACAAGCAAATCCCATAATTTCATTCTTCTTTATAGCTGAGTAATATTCCATTGTGTATATATACCACATTTTCTTTATCCATTCATCTGTTGAAGGGCACCTAGGTTGGTTCCATAGTTTAGTTATTGTGAATTGAGCTGCTATGAACACTGATATGGCCACGCCACTGTAGTATGCTGATTTTAAGTCCTTTGGCTATTTGCTGAGGAGTGGGATAACTGGGTCAAATGGTGGTTCCATTCCAAGTTTTTTGAAGAATCTCCACACTGCTTTCCAGAGTGGCTGCACCAATTTGCACTCTTACCAGCAACGTATGAGTGGTACTAGGGATTTAACCCAAGGGTACTTAACCACTGAGTCACATCCCCAACCCTTTTTATTTTCACACAAGGTCTCACTAAGTTTCTGAGGGCCTCACTAAATTGCTAAGGCTGGCTTTGAACTTGCAATCCTCATGCCCTAGCCTTCTGAACTGCTGGGATTACAGGTGTGCACCACCGCGCCTGGCGTCATTTCTTTTATTTCATCTTTGAAAATCCTGTGAGAAACAATTGACCCTGTTTCATGGATTGTAAGGCTGAGGCAGAGACCATAGGTGGCTTTTCCAGTCAGTCACTCACATTGGAGTGAGGATTTGAACCCAGGGATTCTGGCACCAGAGAACTTGCTCTTCACTACTAGGAGGTGTTGGGGGGGGGGGGGCATCCCAAGCATTTTTTTTGGGGGGGCGGTACTTGGAATTGAAGTCAGAGGTGCTTTACCACTGAGCCACATCCCCAGCCCTTTTTATTTTTCATTTTGAGACAGGGCCTTGTTAAGTTGTTGAGGCTGGTCTCAAACTTGGGATCCTCCTGGTTCAGCCTCCTAAGTTGCTGGGATAATAGGCATGCACCACCAAAACTTGCCCAAGCAATTTCTTGCAAACTTGATGCCTTCACATTCTCTTTACTCAGAGATTTATGGGCTATAAGTCATAACTTACTGCTTTCATCCCCCTCCCCATAGTGAACAGTCATGCCTGAAACATAATGAGTCAGGATGATGGCAGACTCAGGGACTTCCTCAGAACCATGATAATCAGGGCTTCTTGCGTACTTCAGGTCTTTGGGGGTAGGGGAAGAGTTGCTAATTACCACCTCCAGAATTCAAGGTAAGAGCATTCCACTTCCCTTGTCCAACTAGAAGGCAGCTTTCAGATAAACATTCTTTTTGTGGAAGATTCTTGTTTCTCAATCCAGTAGAAGTTTGAGAAGGCTCTGGGACATAGGGTAGGGACTGAAGGACACAGACAAGGGCAAAGGGGATTAACAAAGGACTTTCTCTCAAATACAGCTTCATGACAGGTTGGAGCCCTGAGGTTTTGGCAGGTCCCTTGCCTTGCGCAGTTCATTTCATTCGGGCTTCTTTGCTCGTGACCGTCTTGGCTACCTGCCTGGCCTTCAACCTCACCTTGAATAATTCAACTTTCAGGTTGCTGTCCAGGCCAGAAGACCAGAGGAAACTTCACGTTGAGGTTTGGTCTCCTTAGATCTATTCAGGAGATAGATCTAATTTTTCACAAGTCTACCCAGATGTCAGTTTATGACCATTCTCAAAAGATACAGCTCCTCCTCAGATTGACCAGTACAGGGCAGGTCAAGACCATGAACCCAAGTGAAGGATTACTCTTGGCCTAGAGAGCCGCAGCTCAAAAGAAGACAAAAATGGGGAGATCCAAGATGGCGGACTAGAGGAGGCTAAATTCCTTGTCACTCCATAACTTGGGATTCAAGTTGAGGAAAATCTGTTTCTGGGTGAGACAATCTTTGCTGCGCATCGATCCCCTGCTTTCTACCCAACTTGTCCACCATGATCACCCCCATCTGCCAGCATATCTACTACTTTTTGAGTGCAGAGGCTCACTGACTGCCGCCTATCATCTGTCATTTGCCCATTTGCCTGCCTCTTGCCTGCCCATCACCTGCCTTTCACCTACCCATCATCCACTGCCCTAGGTCCACCTGCTGATCATCTGCCAGTAGCCTGCAGATTGCCTGCAGATCACCAGCGGATTACCAGCTGCCTGCTGGTGCCTGGAATCCACTATCACAGTACCCACAGGTTTGGTTACATGTGGAGGCTGCCATTTTAGGACAACAGTCAGGACCTGCAGGACCCCCCAGCCCAACTGACCACACCCCGCCTCCAGGAACCCTGCCCAACTGACCACGTCCTGCCTCCAGGACCCCCTGTCTGGCCGACTGCTCCCCAAACAGACTTGGTGCCCACGCCCTGCACTGCAGCTCCCCATTTGCCAACACTTTGGAAGCCAGTGCAGCCATCTTGAATATCCCAGAAGCAGAAGCTGCCATCTTTAGGTGGGGCCAATCCCATCCTGAGATGCCTGCTGGAGACTGGAAGCTCATTGTCAGGTACCTCTCATGCCTCAGGCTACTAAAGACTGGGAGGTTTGAATAGTGTATGACTGTTAGAGTGTAGATTTTTTTTTCTCCTTTTTGAAAGTTTTAAAGTTTTTATTTCTTTATTTTTCTCACTCTATTTTCCTCTTGTTTACTTGTTTCCTCAGAGTCTCTTTCTCCCTTTTCTCACACTAACAACCAATTTCTTTTGATTCCACTTTCACTCTTCCTATGATCTAGGACTTCTATATACTCTTTTCTTATCCCTTTAACAGTTACATCCTATACCTCTCCCCAGCCTCTTTAGAAACTGTAGAAGCTGTACAGTTTAGAAACTGTAGACCTCAATGCAAATCTATTTGTTACACTGTAGATAATAATTGAACTCATCCTCTCTGTTTATTATGACAATATTGTTAAAGTCTTCATAGGGGCTATTTGGTTTACAGCTGCATATTGTCTCTACTGGGTGCTGCTAATATTGATCTCCCCCTTAAAGAAGAGGTTTTGGAAACCTGCAGGTTCATTTTAAGCCTATGGGGGGAAACTGCAATACCCCAGATCTGCACTGCTTGAGGGGAACACACATGAACAACATGAAAAAACAAGGGAAGAAAGGGTTCCAAACAAAACAACATTCTATATTAATAGAATCCAATGACAGCATGGTAGAAGAAATGTCAGAAAAGGAGTTCAGAATATACATAATTGAAATGATTTGCAAAGCAAACGATGAGATAAGAGAGCAAATGCAGGCAATGAATGATCACTCCAATAAACAGCCGAAAGAGCCTCTGCAGGAAGTAAAAGATCATTTCAACAAAGAAATAGAGATTCTGAAAAAAACAAAAAACAAAAAACAAAAAAAAACAGAAATTCTTGAAATGAAGGAAACAATAAACCAAATAGAAAACTCAATGGAAAGCGTCACCAACAGACTAGATCACTTGGAAGACAGAACCTCAGACAATAAAGACAAAATATTTAATCTTGAAAATAAAGTTGGCCAAACTGAGAAGATGGTAAGAAATGAACAGAACCTCCAAGAACTATGGAATATCATGAAAAGATCAAATTTAAGAATTATCAGGATTGAGGAAGGCACAGAGATACAATCCAAAGGAATGAACAACCTATTCAATTAAATAATATCAGAAAATTTCCCAAACCTGAAGAATGAAATGAAAATTCAACTACAAGAGGCTTATAGAACACCAAATGCAAAAAATTACAGCAGATCCACACCAAGGCACATTATAAATAATGAAAATATCTAACATACAAAATAAAGATAGGACTTTAAAGGCTCTGAGAGAAAAGCATCAGATTACATATAGGGGGAAACCAATAGGGATATCAGCAGATTTCTCAGCCCAGACCCTAAAAGCTAGAAGGGCCTGGAACAATGTATTTCAAGCTCCAAAAGAACATGGTTGCCAACCAAGAATCTTATACTCCACAAAACTAACCTTCAGATTTGAAGACAAGGGCTGGGTACATAGCTCAGTTGGTAGAGTGCTTGCCTCACAAGCACAAGACCCTGGGTTCAATCCCCAGCACCGCAAACAAAACAAAACAAAACAAAAAAAGATTTGAAGACAAAATAAAATCCTTCCATGATAAACAAAAGTTAAAAGAATTTACAAATAGAAAGCCTACACTACAGAACATTCTCAGCAAAATATTCCACAAGGAGGAAATGAAAAACAAGAATGTAGGTCAGCAAAGGGAAGCCTTAAAGGAAAAGCCAATCAAAGGAGAAACCAAATCAAGTTAAAAACCAAAAATAAGCCAAAATGACTTGGAATACAAATCACATCTCAATAATAACCCTGAATGTTAATGACCTAAACTCATCAATCAAAGACATAGACTGGCAGATTGGATTAAAAAGAAAGACCCAGCCGGACATGGTGGTGCACGCCTGTAATCCAAGTGACTTGGGAGGCTGAGTCAGGAGGATCGCGAGTTCAAAGCCAGCCTCAGCAACTTAGCGAGGCCCTAAGCAACTCAGTGAGACCCTGTCTCTAAATAAAATACAAAATAGGGCTGGGGATGTGGCTCAGTGGCTGAGTGTCCCTGAGTTCAATCCCTGGTTCCAAAAAAAAAACAAAGACCCAACAATATCTGCCTTCAAGAGACTCATCTTCATCATGTTGGCTTAGGACCAGACTTCCTTAACAAAACCCCAGAGCGTAAGAAATCAAAGCAAGAATCAATAAATGGAATGGATTCAAACTAAAAAGCTTTTTCTCAGCAAAGGAAACAATCAATAATGCGAAAAGAGAGCCTACAGAGTAGGAGAAAATCTTTTCCACATATATTTAAGATAGAGCACTCATCTCCAAAGTTTATAAAGATCTTAAAAAACTTTACAGCAAAAATACAAAGAACCCAATCAATAAATGGGCTAAGGAACTGGGCAGACACTTCACAAAAGAAGATATATTGGTGATCAACAAATATATGAAAAAGTGCTCATCATCTCTAGTAATTAGAGAAATGCAAATTAAAACCACTGTAAGACTTCATCTAATTCCAATTAGAATGGCTATTTTCAAGAACACAAGCAATAATAAGTGTTGGTGTGAATGTGGGGGAAAAGGCACAATCATATATTGCTGGTGGAGTTGTAAATTGGTGCAGCCACTCTGGAACACAGTATGGAGATTCCTCAGAAAACTTGGAATGGACCCACCATTTGACCCAGCTATCCCACTCCTCAGTTTATACCCAAAGGACTTAAAATCAGCATTCTACAGTGACACAGCCACATCAATGTTCATAACTGCTCAATTTACAATAGCTAGACTATGTAAAGAAACTGAAGTATATATGCACAATGAAATATCACTCAGCCATAGAGAATAAAATTATGGCAATCCCAAAAAGCCAAAGGCCAGATGTTTTCTCTGATAAGTGCATGATGATACATAATGGGGGATGGGTGACGTGAAGGCAAGAGGAGAATGGAGGAATTTTGGATGGTGTAGAGGAAAATGGGGTGAGGCGGGTGGGGAAAGGAAGGATAGTGGACTGAGACAGACATCATTATCCTATGTACATGTATGATTACAGGAATGGTGTGAATTTACATCATGCACAACCATAGAAATGAAGAGCTGTACCCCATTTGTGTACAATGAATCAAAATGCAGTCTGTAAAAATAAAAATAAATTTAAAAAAATAAATAACAATCTCAATCAAAAAATAGAAAAAGAAGATAAAAGTGAGTGGGGTGAGGAGGAGTTCAAAGAAAACAAAATTTTAGTTAGGAGAAATAAGTTCAGGAAAGCTACTGTATGACCTCCTGATGACCTCAGTTAATATAATGTATTACATATTTGAAAATTGTAAGAGAGCAGATTTCAAGTTTCTCACAACAAAAATAAGTTTTGTGAGTAATGCACATATTAAATAGCTGAATTAGTCATTACGCTATGTATATATATGTCAAAACTGTTCATATAAGCATATTCCACAAATACATTCTACTTGCAATTAAGTAAATAGGACTGAAGGCATAGTGTTAAAGTGTTAAAGCACATGCGTAGCACATGAAAGATCCTGGTTTCCATGTCCAGCACCACCAAAATCTAACATAAAATAAAAATAAATAGAGAAGTTGAGAGACAGGTCAAGAAATGTTTAATACAAGCAATTATACCTTGAAGGAAAAAAATTAAAAATAGGTTCTGAAGACTACAACATCTCTCTCTCCAAAATAACCACTCTTTTCCACCTGAAAAATGAAACTAAGAAGGCCCAAACTGTGGAGCTATAGAATGAAGGGCACTCCAGAGAATAAGAACACAGGCAGGAGCAGAAGGCGCATGTGCAAGGTCAGCATGGCCACTGTGTGGTGGTGAATCCTGTCAGAATGAACTCCCAGGCACAGCCAGCCAGGTCTGCACAGTGGCCTGTGCTCCAGCTCATCCCCGTCTTCAGCAGCATCCTAGGATCACCCAAGTATGTAGGAAAGCAAAGTGGTAGGAATTTTGCACTTCTAGTTGCTCCCCCAAAATGCCAAATGAACAGTTGTACAGCCAGAGTTCTTGGCCAGCCAAGCCCTTTCATAAACTGTGGTATGCTTTTAAAATTGCCAGTTCCAGAGACAATCAGTGAAACCCTGACTGTGAGGAGTATTTACAAACAACCAAGTTTCATCAACAAATAAATTACAACGGGAGGAAAAAGAGATGTTTTAGATTTTAAAGACATCAGCCAATTGCAATGTCTGAACTTTAGATTCTGATTTTGAAAAATAAAAACAAAAAAAGAAAGCAGCTACACCATCTGGGATAGAAATGTGAACACACAGAATGTTTAATATTAAGGAATTGTTTTCATAAAGGTGTGATTTTTTAAATCCTTATCTTAAAATAATCCTTAAAAGTAAAATAATCCTTAAAAAAATCCTTAAAAGTAGAGACACAGAAACATTTGCAAGTAAAATAATATGTCTTCTGAGATTTGCTTCAGAATAAACAGGAATGGTGAGTGGATGGATAAAATTGACCAAAGTTTGACTTGAGTGCTGGAGATATGGAGGTTCCTTCTTCAGTAATTCTAATCCTGTGTGAATACACAATTTTCCACAATAAAGTTTTGGGGGGGCTAGGGATATAGCTCAGTTGGTAGAGTACTTGCCTGTTAAGCACAAGACCCTGGGTTCAATCCCCAGCAGTTTTGGGGTTTTTTTTTTTTTTTGAGGGGGGGCAGTACCGGGGATTGAACTCATGGGCACTTGACCACTGAGCCACACCCCCAGCCCTATTTTGTATTTTATTTAGAGACAGGGTTTCACTGAGTTGCTTGGTGCCTCACTCTTGCTGAGGCTGGCTTTGAACTCATGATCCTCCTGCCTCAGCCTCCCAAGCTGCTGGGATTACAGGCCAGGCGTGTGATACTACACCCAGTCACAATAAAGTTTTTAAAAAGTAAAAAAAAAAAAAGAAGAAAAGAAATCCAATTTTAATGAACAGAAATTTTCATTGGAAAACACCAACACTTCCCTTCCTATCATGCAATTTTTTAAAACCGTAAATTCTGATAAATGTTACATTTTAAATAAAGGATCCCATCTACACAAATCTCTGATTAGAGGAGAAATTTGCCTTTTCCCAGTAAGAATGAGACGCAGTCCCCTTCAAGTTCCTAGGTGGCTTCTGAAAGCACTTGGAACACCAAGCTTGGCTAGCACTGCTTTCCCATGATTAGGTAATTAAGTCTACCCATTGCCACACAGAAGCTATAATTACACCCTTGTCATAGATTTAAGTCATTCACCCCAGGCTATGCGGTGAAGCTGGGGTGAGAAACTTGGACCAAATGTTGAGAAATAATTCCTCATCCACGGGTGAGCCGGCCAGCGCCCAGGCCTGAGACTCCACGCTCTCAGCGGCAGGTGTAAGAGGCTGCAGCCTGCCCTCATCTCCTGCACAGAGAATGATAGAGAACTTTCTAGAACAAAAAAAGCTCCAAATGGAACAGCAGTTTTCTGCAGTCCGTCTAGAAGAAGAACTTGGGTTTCTTCTCAGAGATAAAGAGAAATGGGGCTGGATGTGGTGGTGCCACCAGCCTGTAATCCCAGTGGCTTAGGAGTCTGAGGCAGGAAGACAGCGAGTTCAGAGCCAGCCTCAGTGAAAGCAAGGCGCTAAGCAACTCAGTGAGACCCTGTCTCTAAATAAAATTCAAAATAGGGCTGGGGCTGTGGCTCTGAGGTCAAGTGCCCCTGAGTTCAATCCCTTGTTCTCCCCACCCACACCCCACAAAATAAAAGAGAAATGGGATCAAATTTCCCCCAAACCAGCACCCTTTCAAAAATGTCACTGCCTTTGAGGTGAGGAGTGACAGGAAAACATGTGCCTCAAATACAAAGTAAACCAACAAAGGACAGAGCTTCATTTCTTCCAAGATTTTATGTCCTGCATGACCGTCACGCTCAGAATTTAAGTTCATATTGGCCACTATTTAAACTGTGAAATGCTAGTGTTTATAAGTGTGGATAAAAGACACACATTGTTGCCAGGAATGTAAACTGGTGCAACCTCTCCAGAGGGCAGAGGGCAGTTTACTAGGACCAAAATCATACACAACCTTTGACCCAGAAATTCCATTTCTAGAAATACAGTGCCCCCACTCCATCTCCCTGCCTCCCGCTGCCTTATGAACTTACCAGAAAGTCTCACTGGCTCTTGCCCCACATTCGTCTGCTCACCTTCACCATTAATCTTGCTGCATAGGACCATCTGTCATCACAGTGAAGTCCATTACTTCCTGTCCTTTCTTGAACACACTACTTCCTGGTTTCCCATCCTGATGTCTTGTCTAGGTCCCCGATACTGTGCAGTTGTAAGATTCACTGTTCGCTTCTCTGTTCTTATCTCACTCAGGCTCAGTGCCAGTCCTTTTCAGTCTCTTTTACAGGCCCCTCCTCTGCTCAAAGTATTTTAAGTTCCAAAGGCTTCTTTCTGTCCTAGGCCCCTTGGCTTTGTCTATATTCTCTCCCTACGTAACCACCCCAAGCTCTTTAAATGCTATTGAAATGGCAAATCTATATCTCCACCCTACTGGTTTTTTAAAAAAATCATTTGGACTTGTGATTAGGTCATGGGCGGGGAGGGGGGTGCCCTTTTCCAAAGTGTTTAATATAGCTTTCATGGGACCCTGGTCAATTTCCATGAGAACAGGTTGTTGATAAAAAGAGGGAGCTTGGCCCCTGGATCTCAGTCCTCCTGCCTTACCATATGATCTCTTCTGCTTATGTCCCCACCATTATGATGCCATCCACCATAAGGCCTTCACCAGAGGCCAAACAGGTGGGACAACCTGATCTTAGATTTTTGGACTCCAGACGAGTGAGCTAAATGAACCTCTTTTCTTTATAAAGTACCAAGTCTCAGGTGTTTTGTTGTAGTACCAGAGAACTGAAAATTCCATGGTCAAAACAGAACTCTTGGTTTTCCATCTCCAAACTCACTTACCCCTAATTATTTAACAATCATTCGTTAATTAAAATATCTAGGCATGGGGGGCTGGGGCTATAGCTCAATTGGTAGAGTGCTTGCCTTGCAAGCACAAGGCCCTGGGTTCAATCCCCAGCACTGCAAAAAAAAAAAAAAAAATCTAGGCATGATCTTCAATTAACAGTACCTTCAAAATAAAGCCTAAATGAGTCCCCTTCTCTCCACTTATTATTGTCCAAATTCAAGCCAACCTCATATCTTTTTTCAATTTCTCTCAACTGTTCTCTCTCTCTGCCTTCTGTAATTCATATTCCATAGAGTAACCAGTGGCTTCTTAAATGACCAGTGAAACAACTGTATGGAAACTCATCTGGAGTAAAAGTCAAGCTCCTCACTCCTTTCAGGTATCTTCAGTTATTCAGTGCCTACCCATGCCTTAACCCTACTTGTTCATATCCTTCTACCCTTGAGCTTTTCCATGAAGCCCTGGCTTGATATCCTCTCACTGATGGCTTTCTTGTCATTTACATTGCAACTTGAATTTTATCCCCTTAGAAACCTTCCCCAGCCGGGTGCAGTGGTGCATACCTATGATCCCAGCAACTCAAGAGGCTGAGGCCCTAAGTAAGTTAGGAATACACTACTTCAAAACAAAAAAAAAATAAAATGAGCTGGGAATACAGCTTAGGGGTAAAGTGCTCTGGGTTTAATCCCTAGTACAAAAAAAAGAAAGAAAGAAAGAAAGAAAGAAAGAAAGAAAGAAAGAAAGAAAGAAGGAAGGAAGGAAGAAAGAGAAAGAAAGAAAGAAACTTGCCCTGATCCCCCAATTTAGAAGACTCTTGTCATTTCCTATTGTTTATTTTTCTTGTTTTCTGTCTTTCTCTAATCAAAAAGTAAACTCCATGAGAACAGTGTTCTTGTCTATTTAGTTTTCTACAATATCCCTTAGTCCCTAAACCATGTCTTGGCCCACAGGACACGGTGGAAGAATATTGAATGAGCAAGCTGTAGTCACTCAAGTATTATTTGTATAGCACAAATTAGACTCCATAAATTATGGTATGTGCATAAAATGGATATAGTCATTTAAAACAATGAGGTCCACCAGATGCAGTAATACACCCCTATA
Organism: Glaucomys volans; assembly: GCA_020662805.1. Taxonomy (NCBI): domain Eukaryota; kingdom Metazoa; phylum Chordata; class Mammalia; order Rodentia; family Sciuridae; genus Glaucomys; species Glaucomys volans. Next base: position 77,244 of record JAJEJO010004047.1, read on the forward strand.
ATCCCAGCAACTCAGGAGGCTGAAGCAAGAGGATTCCAAGCTCAAGACCAGCCTAGGCAACTTAGTGAGAGCCTTTCTGAACATGAAAATTAAAAGGGCTGGGAGTGTAGCTCAGTGGTGAAATTCCCCTGGGTTCAAGCCCCAATTCCCAAAGTAAATAAATAATTAAATTAAATTATGAGGTGAATCTATAAACGCTGATGTTATAATAATGTCCAAAATGTGGTCATATATGCAGTATGGTAGCCAGACTCCAATATGGTCCCTAGTGATCTCTAGTTATGTATGCTCTTACATTGTCTCCCCACAAATTGAATTGGAGCTAGTTTATGTGACCAACAAAGCATTGTGGAGGTGACAATGTGTGACTTCTGAGACAAGGCATTGCAGCTTCCCCCTTGTTCTTCTGCATCACTTGATTTGGAGAAGCCAGGCTTCCTGTTCTGAGGTCACTCATGCAGCCTAAGCCTGTGGAGAGGTCTCTCTGGAGAGGAACAGGCTTCCTGCCAACAAGCAGCACTTGCCAGCCTTGTGCGTCAGGTGCATGGATTAACTACCACGTCATGAGATCCCGAGCTGTTCTTGAACCCATGACCACAGACACCATGCAAGTTAGTAAATGTTTATATTCATTTAAACTACAAAATCTTGAGGAAGTTTATGTATAAATATAACTAGTACACAGTCTAACTCCCATTTTTAAAAAGCATATAGGTAGACAAGTTATTCATGAATAGAAAACATCTCAAAGAACACACAATGGAGTAACTAGGTTCCATGTGGGATGTGTATGGGGAGGGAGGTTTATGTTCACTCAGTCTACATTTTCAAGACTTTTTTTTTTTTACATGAATTGCTTATTACTTCTATAAAAGTTGTACTTTCTTTTAATTTTTTGACCCTGGGGATTGCACCCATAGGTACTTTACCACTGAGCTACCTCCCCAGCCCTTTTCATATTTTATTTTGAGACATGGTCTCACTAAGTTGTTGGGGCTAGCCTGGAACTTATAGTCCTCCTGCCTCAGCCTTCTGAGTCACTGGGTTACAGGCATGCACCACCATACCTGGCTTAAGGCTATTTCTCAAAAGTTGTAAGCAATGCAGAATTTAGAGGGGCAAACCACATTGGGCATGGTGGTACACACCTGTAATCTCAACTACTCAGAAGGCTGATGCAGGAAGATTCCAAATTCAAAGCCAGCCTGGGCAACTTGGCAAGACCCTGTGTTAAAAATAAATAAAAGAAACCAGGCTGGAAAAGTAGCTCAGTGAAGAGCACCACCAGTTTCAATCCCTAGCACCTAACTTCCTCCACCTCCTCAAAAGTTAAGTAAGCCACAATAGTGGCCCTTCTTAACCCTTCTTGTCTTTTGTGTTGTCCCTGACTTTCTGTCATTGTCAAGACCTTGCTTTGGGATGGGCTATGGTTTTGAGACTTTGAGTAGCCTAAACACTACAGGGTTGGTTTTGTTTAGTTGTCAATGGACACAAGACCTTTATTTTATTTTTATGTGGTGCTGAGGATAGAACCCAGTGCTTCACACTTGCTAGGTAAGCACTCTACCAGTGTGCTACAACCCCAGTCCCTGTTGTTTTTAATATCCATATATTTCACTGAGACGATCGACCCCATGACTATATCCCTACTTAGATAGAAATCCTGATTTAATTATTTATATTTAATAATGCAGTAATGTTGCAATAAATGTTTGCGGAATGAATGAACGAACCACTCATACGGTTGCTGAGTGCTGATGGTTTGCCGGGAGTTCATGACGGAGCCCCAGTCTCCGAGCTGTGGTTTCTCCAGGAGGTGGCCAGTAAGTCTGGTCATGCTTAATCTCTCACCATCAAAAAGAGAGGCTGGGAAACAGTCTATATATTGACCAACAGGCTGAAACAAGGGCAGTTCCTGCACAAACCATGGAATTATTCACATACTCCCTCAATAAAGGTATTTCCCTGGTGTTATCTGAGTGACTCCAAATGCTTACATTTAAATATAACGACCATCTCCAAGAAGTTTCAAGGCCTGGATAACATGAGGTGACTTAATTTCCAGTCTCTAAGGCCTTGTTGATTTTATTTATTTTTGTTGTTTTCTTGTGTGTTTTCTCAGAACTGGGGGCCAGAAGGAGGACTGGACACTGGACACACACCTTTCACTCATGCAATCAGAAACCTCTTTGAGAAGATATCCAAAATCCCAGAGAAAACTTGGGGGACAGCAGTGACAACCTTTGATTCTAAAATATATTTCAGTTCCACTCCAGGGTCTGCAAAGGGTTAAAGTTTCAGAAACAAAGTTGTAATCACTAAACTATGCACACTGATGAGACAAGAGCCCCAGGCTTTTTGAAATCTTGATAACCAGGAAATTAATTATAAGTTTGAAACTCCTGCTGTTGAGAATAACTGAAGTGACACATAAGAAGTGCCCAGTGAAACCATTCTAATCAACGCGGCTTAGCATGTGTCCTGAATGGCAGGACAGCAAGTCTCCACTCACTTTCCAAAAGTAAGAGGTGCCTATTATAGAAAATGAGCCAGAGTGGGTTGGGGTTGTGGCTCAGTGGTAGAGTGCTTGCCTAGCATGTGTGAGGCACTGGGTTCGATTCTCAGCACCACATAGAAATAATGAATTAAATAAAAGTCCATCAACAACTAAATAAAGTTTAAAAAAGAAAATGAGCCAGTGGAATGCAGAACATTCAAATTTTCAGATATTTTAGGACTTAGGTCCTTCAGAAAAATCAGACAATATGACATAAACACAAGAAAAGACAACTACAACCCAGTACTTTTCTGCTCAGCCCCTTTCTCCTACATCCACTCAGGGGCCTAATTCAGATGGACCAGACGTTTCCTAAGCCACTTCTCCAAGACAAAAAAAAAAAAAAAAAAAGAATTTATTGGTGGTGTATACCTGTTATCCCAGCAGCTGAGAGGGGGGTTGAGGCAAGTTCAAAGCTAGTCTCAGCAACTTAGCAAGAACCTGTCTCAAAAAGAAAAAAAAGGGGGCACAGAGGCTGAGAATGTGGCTCAGTGGTTAAGCACCTCTAGGTTCAATCCCATTTTTTAAAAAATTGAAAAGATTTTACATTAGCAAATATGATTCTATTTCTCAAATCATTTTTTTCTTTTTCTTTTTGTTGTAGTTCTGAGAGTCAACCCACGATCTTCTGCATGCTAAGCAAGCACTCTATTGCTGAGTTACACCCCAGTCTATCTTTTACATCTTTGAATGTAGAGCCAAAGGCTTGGTGAAAAGAACCAAGAAATGTACCTATTCTTTAATAGGCACTTTTGATTAAGTTTTGGGGCATCCATACATTGGAATATACCTGGTTATTAAAAATAATGAGGTATAATGAATATGTTAAAAAGAGAATAAGCTGTATGAACTGATTAATAAGTTAAATATATGTGCATACATATGTGCACATATACGTATACATTCTTTTAAAAATTTTTTTTGGTACTAGAGACTGAACCCAGGAGTGCTTAACCACTGAGTGATATCACAGACCCCCCCCCTTTTTTTTTTAATTTAGAGACATGGCCTCACTAAATTGTTGGGGATAACCTTGAGCTTGTGATCCTTCTGCCTCAGCCTCCTGAGTTGCTAGAATTATAAGTGTGCCTCCATCACACCCAGCTACATACACATTCTTTCTTTTTAAAATTTTTTTGTAGTCATAGATGGACAGCATGCCTTTATTGTATTTGTTTATTTTATGTGGTGGTAAGGATTGACCCCAGTGCCTCCCATGTGCTAGGCAAGCACTCTGCCATGAGCTTCAGCCCCAGCCCCTACATATACATTTTTTTTAATATACTTTTCAGTTGTGGATGCACACAATACCTTTATTTTATTTTTATGTGGTGCTGAGGATCGAATAGAGGGCCTCACGCTTGCTAGGCAAGTGCACTACCACTGAGCCACAACCCAAGCCCCATACACATACTTAATAGTATAATATACCACCAGGTGTGGTGGCACACGCCTGTAATCCCAGCACTTGGGAGGCTGAGGCAGGAGGATTGCGAGTTCAAAGCCAGCCTCAGCAACTTAGTGAGGCACGAAGCAACTCAGTGAGACCCTGTCTCTAAATAAAATACAAAATAGGGCTGGGGATGTGGCTCAGTGGTCGAGTGCCCCTGGTTCTATCCCCAGTACCAAAAAAAAAAAAAAAAAGTATAATATACCTAGATTCTCCATAATCAAATTATTATTGAATTCAGTTTTATCAGGAAAATAAAAATGGTTATGAGCAGCAAATTATTAATTTTTTGTTTTTGCTCTGTTGCATTATTTTTTGATCATCAGCATATATTGTAACAATGACTAATAAAGAAATCAAATACCAAAACAGTTTCATCCACTAGAACTGCCCATAGACAGTCTGTGGGGTTTCTGTGAAGTCTTCTATCCTGTGTCCATCTTTTCATTTCTCACCTGTGGGGAGTCTGAGGAAAGCCTCAAAAGCCTGCTATGAGATTCAAAGCAGAGAAAAGAAAACAAGGTGTAAAAAGGTACTGAAAGGAAACAAGGGCAGAGCAGAAAAGAGGTCTCAACCAACACAAAAACCAGTGCTCCTTGCCTGACCCTTAGGGAGTATGTTCCAAGACCCTCAGTGGATGCCTGAACCCTATATGAAGTATGTTTGTTGCTAAGCACACACAACTATGATAAAGTTTAATTCATAAATTAGGGCACAATAAACTAAAAAAAGAACAATTAGGGGCTGGGGCTGTGGCTCAGTGGTACAGTGCTTGCCTAGCATGTGTGAGGCACTGGGTTCAATTCTCAGCACCACATATAAATAAATGAATAAAATAAAGGTCCATCAACAACTAAAAAATTTTTTTAAAAAAGAGAACAATTGAAACAATATACTAAAATAGAGTTACATGATGGTTTCTTCTCTTTCCTGCCTCAAAGTATCTTCTCATACTTTCACCTTTTCTCTTAAAAGAAGCGTTCACACTGTGGCTCTTCTTAATGAAGGGTTACTCGGACACAAGCAGGAGATACTGCAGCGGAGAGCCCACACGAATCTGATAACTGGAACACAACTGGGGGGGGCATGCTGCGTGGATTCCCTGCACAAAGGGATGATTCGTGACAGCGCAAGATTTTATCACGCCACTCAGAACAGTGTGCGAGTTAAAAAATTATCAGTTGCTTATTCCAGAAATTTTCATTTAATATTTTCAGACCGTAGTATGTGGATAACTGAACTGAGGAAAGCAAAAACCCAGATAAGGGAGGAGAGGACCTCTGGAATGGTGAAAATGCAACATGATATTTGTGAGTATTTATGGGCATATAAATGTGCCCAATGCTTTATCCTCATAACTTTCTGGGGAAGACACAACTATCCTCATTGTAAAACTGGAATAATCTTCCCAAAGGTATCAAAAACCTCGGTAGGTAAGAAATGATCCAGTCAGAATTCAGTTCAGCTCAGGACCTGCACTCTCAGCCACCAGGCTGTGCTGCTTCTTCAGTAAAAAATCAAACAATGGGATTTTTTTCCCTGTAATCAGTTCAGCAAAATTTTTTTTGGAACCAGGGATTGAACTCAGGGACACTCGGCCACTGAGCCACATCCCCAGCCCTATTTTGTATTTTATTTAGAGACAGGGTCTCACTGAGTTGCTTAGGGCCTCGCTAAGTTGCTGAGGCTGGCTTTGAACTCACGATCCTCCTGACTCAGCCTCCCAAGTCGCTTGGATTACAGGCGTGCGCCACCACGCCCGGCTTCAGCAAAATTTTTAAAGTTGATGGCATCAAATGTAGATGAGCATTTCAGGAAATAAGTGCAAGTTTACTATTTTGGTAGTAAGAAGAATACTGGCCCAGCACAGTGGCACATGCTTGTAATCCCAGCAGCTTGGGAGGCTGAGGCAGGAGGATTGCAAGCCTCAGAAACTTAGTGAGACCCTAAGCAACTTAGCAAGATTGTGTCTCAAAATAAAAAAGAAAAAAGGGCTGGGGATGTGGCTCAATGGCTAAGTGTCCCTGGCCCAATCCCCAGTATCAAAAAAAAAAAAAAATAAGAATACTGAAAGTAGTTCAACAATTTACCAATATTTAAGATAGGTATCTAACACATCCCCCACTCATGCTGGGGATAGAACCCAGGGTCTTGGGCATGCTAGGCAAGTGCTCTACCACTAAGCTACAGTCAGACCCAAAAAATAGGTATCTGAATAGGTATCTGACTTTGAACCTGATTGTTACATTTCCAGAAACTTATCCTACAAATTAATTTCAAAGGTGTACACCGATACATACAATGTACATACACCGATGTACAATGCAGTATTTTAATGCCCCCCCCAAGTGAGGAACAATTTAAGGAGTCTGTATCCTTTAAAAATGGAGGTCACTCTGCAGAACCAGGTGTGGGGAAAATTCTAAAACATATTAAGTGAAAAACACCGCCCGCCACAAAGCATATGTGAAATATTTTTATGAAAAAAAATGTGGTATAAATATGCAAAATTTTCTCTCTAGCATAGCCAAAGAAAAAAAAAATCACATCATTTCTTCTTGGAAGAGTGAGTCTGTTGCTTCTCCTCCTCCCTCCTTCAAACAAAGCAAACACATAACTCAGAAAGAAGTTGTAGAAAAATGATCATGTTATTTATAAACAATCATAAAACAAAATAATTTTTTAAAGTCACAAATACAACAGGTATGTAAAGTCAATTTGGAGTCGGGTACTTCTTAAATAGGCTGCAAATCCTTGTACATCCCTGCTGCTTTCCAAACAGATGTGGTTCAAACCCTGTGAAGACTCTGTAATTCCGTAGTTGGTAAGAGGCGAACAAAACTGACAATAAATATGCCAACATTTTTTTTAAATACTAAGTGGTAAATGCTACTTTAGTTGCAAAACACTTTTACTCAGACTGAAGTTAGTAAAAAGTTATACACAATTTGTATTTACATGTTGAAGATCCTCACTATATTTTTCTTGAATAGTAATATACACACAAACTCAAAGGATCAATATAGAAATAACTGAAAATCCCAATAAGTCAAACAGGAAATTTCATAATAAGCTGAATATAAAGAGGCACAAAATGTTTTTTGTTGATGTTGTTATTGTTGTTACCAGGAATTGAACCCAGGGGTCCTTAACCACTGAGCCACATCCCCAACCTTTTTTTAAATTTTGAGACAGGGTCTTGCTAAGTTGCTTAGGGCCTTCCTAAGTTGTTGACGCTGGCTTTGAACTTTGGATCCTCCTGCCTCAGCTTCCCAAGCTGCTGGAATTACAGAGGTGAGCCACTGCACCCAGCACAAAACATTCTTACAAGCTTTTCTTTATAAAAACTATTGTGGCACCTTGTCAAGTGGCAGCAAAGCTCAGACCGACAGTTCTCAAATTTGTGTGTAGAAACATCAGAGGTTTATAAAATGTCCCTGTTTCCATCACCTGAGTTCTTGTTACTGAAGCTGAGGAACCCATACTTTTAACAAGATCCCCAATTATTTTAATGAAGTATACAAGAATGCTGCTCACTGACCATTTGAATTCTATCGCCCAACCCAAGCTCACTGCTTTTGGTTAGAAATCTGGCTCTAAGCAGCTCATTTACCTTGTTAGTTTCCTCATTTGTAAAGTCAGTCAATCAGACTGATGCTCTCTGAAGGCCCTCAAGCCCTGACAATGCTAAGATGGATCCCAGATGTAGAAGAAAGCTTCAGATAGAAACTGAGCCTTCGCACCAGGTATAGTTTTTATAGGTAACTGGGTTTCTGTCTTTCCACTACCTTCTATATCTTGCTCTGTCACTTCAGTTTTTGGGACATCTCAGTAGGAGAATTCTGGCACACTTATGTCAATATGAGAGTTTTCTCATGCAATCAAGGAAGCTTCCAGCAATCCTGGGAGAAGTGACATATACATGGCCTGTGCTAGGCTCGGCTTGGTTAAGAAATAACAACCACCTCCCGACAGTGGTAAGCAGGCTTCACATCCTCTTGTAGAACTCCATCTGTAGAGCTGGAAAACTCAATAGGAGGTTTTAACACTGGTTGAACTGGAAGAATAAGAGCTGGATTTCCTGGAGAATTTCTTCGAGTTGAGGGATATTTGCATTCTCTTCACAGTGCGGACGCTACGACAAAGGAGAGCATTCTTCACATGATCCCTAAAATCTTGTGAAACAAAGTAATAGACAAAAGGGTCGATGCAGCTGTTGAGGGTGGACAGACAGAGGGCTACAATGTACAGGGCATAGACATGGCTCTGGCCACGGCTTTTAATCAGGAAATAATGCACCACCAGCAGAAGGTTACTGGGAGTGAAGCAGATCAAGTACATGGCCAGGACAGTGATAATGAGTTTGATGGCCCTCTGCCTTTTCTTTTCTGAGTGTTCATCCATGGCAGAAGACTGGAGCGTTCTGATCATGAGCACATAGGCGGAGGCTGTGAGGAAGGCTGGGAACATAAAGACTCCAATGGCCAGGGAGAGGAAGTAATTGAACATGTCCCCCACCAACACCTCCTCAGGCAAAACGTCATGACAGGTCGTTATGTTGAGGGCTGGAATGTAGACCGTCTGCTTCATGACATACAAGGGGACAGTGACCAGCAAAATCAGCAGCCATATTCCCAGGGAGATCCCAACAGCAATGTTTGCCTTCTTCCTGGTGTGTACCATGGGGTTCACGATGACCCGATACCTCTGCACACTGAGGCAGGTCATGAAGAGAATGGAACAGTACATATTGCCATAGAAAAAGCCAATGAGCACCTTGCAAAGAGATTCCCCGTAAATCCAGTTGTTGCCATGTATGTGGTAGGCAATCTTCAGGGGGAACCAAATAACAGACAGGAGGTCTGCCAAGGCCAGATTGGCCATGAAAATCACTGCAGGGTGCTTCTTCTTTGTTCGGAAAAGAAAGACCCACAGGGCTATGCCATTAGTTGGCAAACCAACCACAAATACAATTGTGTAGACAATTGGAAGAAAGACGGTAGTGAGCTTTCCAGTGAGGATGGACGTAGAAAACTCATCCACAGAAAAGCCTGGTTCCACTGTGACTCCTTTTCCGGTGATTGGAGGGGGGTTATTATGCTTACCAATAAGACTTCTTCCTTTAGAGGTTCTGTTGGATCCTGTGTGAGAAAGGCAGACAAGGGTTATTGCTGAAATAAATGTTTCAGCAGAAAGGCTCATTTGAAAACTGCATACTAGGTAGGCGTGGTGGCATGTGCGTGTAATCCTAATGACTCAGAAGACTAAGGCAGGAAATTTCAAAGTTCAAAGCCAGCCTCAGCAACTTAGTGAGGCCCTGTTTAAAACTAAAAAATAGAAAGGATTGGGGATGTGACTCAGTGGTTAAGCACCCCTGGGTTCAATCCCCAGTATAAACAAAACTAAACAAAACAAAACAACTGTGCATACTCATTAGTTCTCGATTATTCTTAGCTCATGTCCATCAAAAGTGCCTTGATGGGTCAATTAGTAAAAATCAGTTTAGGATCTCTGTTATGGTTTGGATGTGAGGTATCCCCTAAAAGCTCACATGTGAGGCAATGCAGGAAGGTTCAGAGGAGAAATGATTGGGTTGTAAGAATCTCAAACCAATCAGTGAATTAATCCCTGGCGGGACTAACTGAAGTGGTAGGGTGTGGCTGGAGGAGGTGGGAATTGGGGCATGCCTATGGGGTATATTTTTGTATCTGGGGAGTGGAATCTCCACCTCTCAAGTGCTGACTCTCTCTCTCTCTCTGCTTCCTGATGATGTGGACTGCTTCCCTCTGCCACAATCTTCTGCAATGATGTTCTGCCTCACCCTGAGCCCTGAGGAATGGAGCTGGCTTTCCATGAACTAAGACCTCTGAAGCTGTGAGCCTTCAAAATAAACCTTTCCTCCTCTATAATTGTGCTGGTCAGATCATTTAGTCACAGCAGCAAAAAAGCTGACTAAAAAATCATGTAGTAATATGATTTGAATATTATTATGAATACTTAGTGTGTACGACAGAGCCCTACCCTGACATCAGCTTTCTAATTTTTCATTTGATAATGGCTGTCTGTCCTACTCTGGCCCTGATCCAGGATCCAGCCTAGCCTTCAGTCAGGCCCTATCCCAGAGTTTGGCAAGGGAGAGTCCCAGGATTACAAGGAAATTCCCTCTCTACCCACAAGGAGGGCAGAATTCCCTCTTTCTGTGCTGGCTTCCTGGAGAACTTCCCAAAGCTGCTTGCTGGCACGCAAGGTTTTTACCCCAAGATCATTGGACCTGTGGGTGTACTGATAACAAGTTTGTGTTCTCAAGTTCAAGCATGTAACATACCAAATTTTAACAAATTATCCCTCTTCCCTTATGTTATGAATTTAACAAAAAAATCCATAAACAAGCCAGGTCATGGTGGCATGTGCCTGTGGTTCCAGCCTCTGAGGCAGGAAGATTGCTTGAACCCAGGAGTTGGAGGCAGGCCTAGCAACATAGTAAGACCCTCTCTGAAAACAAACAAAAAACCCAATAAACAGACACATCCACTCTTCATTCTTCCCCAACCAAATGCTCTTGGATCTGCAGGAAGAAGTGAGAACACTGAAGAATTTTACTTTAATTATAAAGAACAAGCCGGGTGGAGAGGCGCATGCCTGTAACCCCAGTGGATTGGGAGGCTGAGGCAAGAGGATCATGAGCTCAAAGCCAGCCTCAGCAACAGTGAGGCATTAAGCAACTCAGTAAGAACCTGTCTCTAAATAAAATACAAAATAGGACTGGAGATGTGACTCAGTGGTTGAGTGCCCCTGAGTTCAATCCTTGGTACCAAAAAACAAACAAACAAAAACAGTTGGCCTCCACCATGCAGAGACTCTTGTACCAAAGTATTATATACCAAGAAGGACATTACACCTCTGTGAATTCACCTGATAATTCTTAGGCTCAGCCACCACTTTTTCCTCTTTTATCTTTGCGCTTATATTCAGTAGAATCACTCAATTCTTAAGGCTTCCCTAAGTAGGACTAACAGGATTAGCCTGGATAGATTTTGGAGGTTACAGAAATTAATATTTCAGTTTTTACTTAGTTTTGAAAGGTAGTTCCCCAAAAGAGATGTCTGGGCCCTAATTCCCAGAATTGTGAAGATTACCTTATTTAGAAAAAGGGTCTTTGCAGATATAAATTAGGGATCTTGAGAAGATTATCCTGGATTATCTAGCTAGGCCCTAATCCAATGGCAAGTGTCTTTTTAAGAAGGGGAGATTTGAGGCAGAAAAGAAAACACAGTGGAAAGTAATGAGAGAATGGAGGCAAAGATGGAATAGGGCCACAGTACAAGACAAAGGACACCAAGAAATGCCCAAGAACCAGAAACCAGAAAAGGGAAGGAAAGGATTCTTCTCTAGACCTTTATAAGGAAATGTAGTCATGCCAGCATCTTGATTTCAGACTTCCAGCCTTCCAGAACTATGAGAGAATAAATATTTTTTGTTTTATGCCATCAGTTCATAAAAATTTATTGTGGCAGCCTCAGGAAACTCATATACTTATGACAGATCTATCTCTATTGCTTCAATTTCCTGGAGTTTTTTGGTTTTTGTTTTTGGTATGAGGGATTGACCAGGGTACTTTACTGCTGAGCTACATCCCCAGTCCTTTTTATTTTTTATTTTGAGACAGGGTCTCACTAATTGTTTAGGGTCTTGCTTAGAGCCTTGCTAAATTGCTCTGAGATTGTCCTTGAACTTGTGATCCTCCTGCCTCAGCATCCTGAGCCACTGGGATTACAGGTGTGTACCACCACGCCTGACTCTATTTCTTTTATAACTTTCCAAAATGAGCAGTGTTTTAATTAAAAAATTATTCCTGTGCATTGTAGTGTCCTTCAAATACTGAACTCTAACCCCATGCAGCTCAGGGATAAAGTGCTCTTGGGTTCAATCCTTGGTACCAAAAAAAAAAATATATATATAACCGGACATCTTGGGCCGCTAAGGAAACGTGCACCTGTAAGGTAACCCTACCAAAAAGGAACCTGACTTCATTGCTGGAGTCCATTTGGGTTGCTATGACAAAGTAGCGAAGAATGGGTGGCTTATAAACAACAGAAATTTATTTCTCACTCTTCTGGAGTCTGGACATCTGAGATCCAGGTCCCATAATGGTAGTTTGAGGGCCCTCTTCCAGTTGCAGATTGCCGACTTCTGGCTGTATCCACACACCGCAGAAAGGGGGAGCTAGTTCTCCAGTCTTTAAGGGCACAAATCCCATTTATATATGGCTCTGCCCACCTGACCTAATTACCTCTCAATGGTCCCCATCTCCTGATAGGATCCCATTAGGGATCAGATTTCAACATATAAATGAGGGGATAGGTCTGGAACATTCAACCCATAACACCAGTCCAGCACCTGAATCCAATTACCAAATTAATGGAAATGAAGGGGCTAATGAGACATGTTAAATAACACCCCAAGAAAATAGTCAGCAAAATTCAGATTTGGGGAATTTCTACTGGATAAAGGACATTTCTTCAAAATATAAATTGTAAGGCAAAAAAATAAATAGAGATATGGAAATGAAATTAAAAGATTTAAAAGAGGGGGTGGGACTGCAGTTCAGTGACAGAGCACTTACCTAGCATGTACAAGGCCCTGGAGTCATTCCCCAGCACTGCTAAAAAAAGATTTAAAAGATACATGTCACATAACGTATGCACTTTATTTGGATGCTGATTCAAACAAGCCATTACAATGTCATTTATGAGACTATTAGAAATTTGAATCCTGAGTACTTGATTATATTAAACACTTGTTGGCAGACGAGTGTGGCACATGTTTGTAATCCCAGCAACACAGGATGCTACGGTAGAAGGATTACAAGTTTCAGGCCAGCCTGGACAACTTAGCAAGACCCTAGACCCTGTCTAAAAAGAAAATAAAAGGACCCTGTTTCAAAAGAAAATTAAAATGAAGGGAGGTTAGAATTGGGGAGATAGTTCTGCAGTGGAATGACTGTTCCCCAGGCCCTGGGTTCAATCTCCAGCTCAGCAAAAAAAGAAGAAGAAACAATTGTTAATAGATACGATAATCATATTACAGGTATGTTTTCAAATAAATCACTTATTTTTTTAATATATTTTTTGTTGCAAATGGACACAATGCCTTTATTTTATTTATTTATTTTTATGTGGTGCTGAGGATCAAACCCAGTGCCTCACATGTGCCACGTGAGTGCTCTACCACTGAGCTACAATCCTAACTCCAAATCACTTATCTTTAATGAATACATTATAAAATATTTTAGGATGAAATTTGATTTGGGATTTATTTAAAAATCACAGGGACTATCGGGCCTCAGACACAGCTGATGGGAATATAAAATGGTAAAATCACCAGGGAAAGTTATCTGGCATTCCTCAAATGGTTAAATTGAGATACCGTATGACTCAGTCACTTTACTCCTAGGAACATACCTAAAAGAAATGAAAACATGTCCATTCAAAAACTTGCCCATGAATATTCAGAGGAACATTATTCATAGGAGTCAGAAATGGAAACAACCTAAATGTCTATCAGCAGATGAATACATAAATCAAGTGAGATACACCCATACAACAGAATGCTACTTGGCACTAAAAGAAATGAAGTATGAACTGGGCAAGGTGGCACATGCCATAATCCCAGGGACTCGGGAGGTTAGGGCAGGAAGATTGCCAAATTCAAGTTAAGCCAGTCTCAGCAACTTAGCAAAATACAAATAAAAAAAAAAGAGCGAGCTAGGGATATAGCTCAGTTGATAGTGCTTGTCTCACATGCACAAGGCCCTGGATTCAATCCCCAGCACTACAAAAAAATTAAATAAACAGAGATGGGGATGTGGCTCAATGATTAAGCACCCCTGGGTTTAATCCCCAATACCCCCCAAAAAATCCATAGAAGTGGAGTATTGTAGCTGGGCATGTGGCACTGCCTGAAGTCTCAGCACTCAGGAGACTAAAGCAGGAGAATCTCTCGAGCCTAGGAGTTAAAGACCAGCTTGAGCAACAGAGTAAAATAAGAAAAAAGACAAAAAGAAAAAGGAATTAAGTGTTAATACAAGCTATGACATAATTTTGAAAAAATTATGCTAAGTAAAAGAAATCAATCACAGGGGACCATATATTGTATGATTCTGTTTATATTAAATGTCTAAAATAGACAAACCCATAAAGAATAGATTAGTTGTTGTCAGTGACTGGAGATGGGTAGCTTTAATGGGTGACAGCTAAGGTTTCTTTTGGGATAATAAAAATGTTCTAAAATTGTGGTGATAGTGCACAATCCTACGAATATACTAAAGCCATGGGTGAACTGTAGAGTATGTAACTTGCATGGTATGGAAATCTTAATAAAGCTATTAAAAACTAACCCAGAGCTGGGTCTGCTGGCACACCCTGTAATCCCAGCGACTTGGGAGACTGCGGCAAGAGGCTAGCAAGTTTGAGGCAAGGCTTAGCAATGTAGTGAGGCTTTCAGAAACTTAGCCAGACCCTGTCTAGAAATAAAAAAAAAAAAAGGGAGGCGGGGGCTGGGGATGTTGCTCAGTGGTAAAGTGTCCCTGGGTTCCATCCCCAGTACCAAAAGAAACAAAACAAAACAAAAACTAATGAACCCAGAGAGGAGGGGCAAGAAGTGGGTATGGACAGAACAACTTTAGCCAAAAGTAACAATCATTTAAGTAGTGGTAGGTACATGAGATTCACTCTTCATATTCCATTTTCAAGCAGTTAAATTTTTCCATAAAAACCAGCACATGTCAATGAGAAAGTTCATATGAAGAGAGACCAAAATCTATTTTAAATCAGAATGCTACAATAAAGAGAAAAAAGGAACAAGAAAATACAATGTTAACAAAAGAAAAGTGGCACTGAGTTAGGTACAAAAAATGAAGAGGAGATGGTGGAGAAAGAGGACTCGTGTGGTATGTATAATTATAATTACTGGGCGGGGGTTGTGGCTTAGTGGTAGAGCACTTGCCTAGCATGTGTGAGGCACTGGGTTGGATCCTCAGCACCACATAAAAGTAAATAAACAAAATAAAGGTATTGTGCCCACCTATAACTAAAAAATTTAAAAAAAGAATAATTACTGGATCATTATTCATTATAGCAAATCAAAAATGTTAATCTCAATATCTACCAAAAAGGGGACTAGTTCAATAATTTGTGATATCTACTATAAAAATATGGACAGATTTCTATAGATTGGCCATGAATAGATTAGGTAAAATTTAAAAATTATAGGACGATATTACAATACTGTCCTCTTATTGCTATATTATTTGTGCATAGATAGTTCTTGTGGAGAGTGGACCCACTCTTCCCAGCAAATCAAGATAAAACAAGTACTTTGTATTAATTTTCTTCTTACCCCCTTTTGCCTACTATCCCCTCAACCCAAATGTTCTTTTGCTCTCAATCTTTGGGAGCACAGGCTGAAAGAGAGAAGATTGCAATTGTCGGGTACCCCTTCCCAAGTACTCTTTTAGAAGATTTCCCCTAGCTGCTTGGGAGGCTGAGGCAGGAGGATTGAGAGTTCAAAGCCAGCCTCAGCAACTCAGCAACTTAGCTCTCAGCAGCTTAGCAAGGCCCTGTCTCAAAATAAAATATAAACAAGGACTGGGGATACAGCTCAGTGGTTAAGCACCCCTGGGTGCAATCTCTGGTACCAAAAGTAAAAAGAAAAAAGAAAATTTCCTAAGTGTTCTTTCGGGATAGTGTTTTCTTCAACAGTTGACCAGCCAATAAGACCATAAGATGTCAAATCAGTTTTCATGAGATATCCTCTATCAAAGTTAATTAGTAACTACAAGGCAAACAAAGGGGATCAAGCACAGAGGTAAGCCCCATCTTCATGTTCATTACTGTCTTCTCTCATGTTATAAATATTCCATGTGTCTATCGACAGAAGACTAATCTTAAAATGATGATATGGGGCTGAGAATGTAGCTTGGTGGTAGCGCACATGCCTAGCATGTGCAAGGACCTGGGTTCAATCCCCAATACTGCCAAAAAAAGAAAAAAATGATGATCTATCCTCCTAGAATAAAAATGTTTTATATATTGACATGCTACTTATTAGCTTATATAGTCCCATACTTACACAGAAAAATGTTCTGTTATTTGTGAATATACAAACCAAAATGTTAGGGGTGCTTATTTTGCACTGAGGTTGGGATGATTTTATTAATATTTTCCTGTTTTCATTTTTCCCCTACGGTGACTACATATTATTTTTACAGTTTAAAACAATTATACAGAGAACAGAATTTTCAGTCTCCAAAAAGAAAAATGGAATGACTGAACCACAGAGACCCTTTTAGGCTTGGGACATGGTATAAAGGATAATTGTCTAATGGAAGTTGACTTAAATATCACACTGCCTTTCACCAGCAGTCATTCTGGGCAAGTCCTTGCACTCCATTCTTCATTTGATATTTACTAAGGTCATTTAGGCAAGGAGATTGGACCAGATGTGGTGATGGAGGCTATGGTAGGGTTCCCAGCTTCCAGGAGTTTACGTCCCAGTGAGGAGACAGATTAAATGTATTTACACAAAAATTATTCACAACTGTTGTGAGAGAAAAAAAAGAGGGGGCTGATGAAGTGTTTTCCTTGCCTTACTCCCTCCCCTATTCAGGGTCCCCTATCTATAAAACGAGGTTACTCGATGCTAGTTCTTTTCTATGATGCAGCCTCTTGGGGTGAGGATTTTGGGAAGAAACTCAAATCCACTCTGCTCTTTTAGCAAACAGGGGAATGCAAAGAAGGACCACAGTAAAAGAAGATGAGCAAACAGCAGAAAAGTTTTGATGATACTCCAGATTGTATCAGTCAGTTTAATTTCAAGTTGGGAGGAAAACTCCAGGTACCTAAAGTCTCCTTGCTACTTAAAGAACCCTTTAGGAAAGTTACTCTGCAAAGGAGTAGAAGTATGCAGGGGAAACAAAAACCAAGTGCAATATTAAATAGCTCTGGTTAACAAGTAATCTGATTTTTCTTTATTGTTAAAAGAATTCACGGTATACTCCAGAGATCTCTCCATCCCCAGTCCCTGGGGATAAATCAAATAATCAAGAATGTTTCCTGCAGAACTATCTGAATCATTAAAGTGCCGAATCACCTACATTCACATTTTTTAAGTCTGCATACATTAACCTTTGCTCCTCGATTTTAAGTTTCCAACTTTAAAAGACACAGGCAAATGGAGAGGCACTAATAACAGTTTCAGTACTTCCCCCAAACAAATAAATGCCTTTACTCTGATGCTGAACAATAAAATGTGTATCAGTGGTGCAGTTTTCAAACTTACATCATAACACCCCTTTCTGTAATTCCAGAAGGCAAAGAATCACAGTCTACAGTCTAATTCACTGTGATTCGCTCTTTTACAATGTCTTTTATGTAGAGGATAAAAGTGAGAAACTGCCTTTTACAGCACATCTGCAAATTTCTCAGGGAAAGTAAAATCTCCCTTTTACCATAACCAGGCTGTCCCCAAATAGAAGGACCTCAGTCAACATCACAGTAGCGGGCTGTAAACAACCCCCACCCCTGGAGACCTGATCAGCCAGGGAGATTTAACTCCCAGCAGTGCCAGTTACAACACCCCCGGAACAGCCCACCCACCAAACTCGGGCGCTGAGCACAAGTTGGCCCCAGAGCACCGCCCTGCACCGCTCCCTTACTCTTCCGTTCCCAGGGCTGACAGCCTACGGCCTACAGACGTGGGTGGCTGCCAGCTTGCCCTCCGAATGGCATGGAAGGGCCCGGAATTCCAGAGCCCAAAGGTTACGTGGTCGAACATAAAGCAAGATCCCAGAAATTCCACTTGTAAATCTACCTGACACCCAAACGGCCTGAAAGTCCGCCCTGACTTTTCTACTCGGGTCATCAACCACTGGGTCTTGGACACCATGGGCAGACCCCAAATAAAAGGCTGTAGTGGTTGGAGGGGGGTTCAAAAGGCGAGACCAGAGGCTTCCAGGCCGAGGGCTCCCACCCACAGCCCCTGCCGTGAGCCATCAACCAGCTAATCCACGATCCCGCGGGACCAGCCCAGAGGAAGTCGCCAGAGTGTGCCAAGAGCTACTAATGACTTAGGTGTTTGCAAAGAACCCGGCCCAAGGGAGCAGAGGCCGAGTTCTCAGCGCACCTTTTCGAAGCGGGCATTCCTCTCTTCCCTCCCCTTCTCCACACCGAGAGCTGGGGATTTTAAGGGCCCAGTCCGAGACCCTCTCCAGTAGTGGGAAGTCCCTGAGGGCACCTCTGCCTTCAGCCGGTCTCCACCGACTTCAGTCGCTCCCGGACGTCTCAGCTGATGATTCCCCAGGTGCAGGGATCCCCCATTAAAACTGCTGAGAGACTGAAGGATGCGGGGAGGTCGCAATAGGGGCCGAAAGCCGTTGGTGCGCTATTCCCGCTCCCCCCACCCCCAGCGGGCCTCAGACTCCAGCTCCTCGGCCGTAGGAACCCTCTTGGGCTAAGTTTCTCACCTCGGGTGGTCTGACTGCAGGAGGCAGAGGCCGCCAGCAGGAGGGCGCCCCCCAGCAGCCACACCACGCTGTGACTTCGCATCCTTCCAGCAGCTCCGACGCCGGGCGGGCGGGGAATCCGCCGCCACTGATTCGAAACTCAGTGCCACACTCGATACACCCTGAAAAAGCCACCCTTTCACCTGCCTCTGATCAGAACCTCTGCGCGCGCTTCCCCAGGTCGGGATCAGTTTCACAGAAACCCCAGCCGCTGGGCGCACCTGCGGAAAGCCACGCCCTGGGACCGGAACGCGCACCTCGGCCCCGCCCCCTTCGAACCTTTGGCGCCGGAGCCCCGCCCCCGGCCACCTGGCGGGGACTGCCTCCCGCCCACTCTGGGCTGGCTTGGCTCGCCACCGCCCCTGCAGCAGCCGGGATCTACAGCCAGGCGATTTGGGGCGGGTGAGGTGGTTGCATTGGAATGCAAATGACAGGAAGGCTGAGACCGCGCGCGGGTCCTTCCGGGCCTGGGCAATGCGTAGAACTACTTTTAATCTTTATTATTCCTAAAGAACCAGAGTTGTCAGCCTTCCTCACCTAGGATGAAAATGCCCTGGACCAAGGCCTACTGCTGTTTTCGTTGGTAATTGATGGGGAGCTTTGCAACGTAAAGGGTACTGCGAGACCTGGAGTGAGTTTTTGATATGCAAAAGCAAGGCAGGCGCCTGTGGAAGGTACCTGTAAGGGTCAAGGATTAGTTTCTCACTCGGCTGTTAACAGCTATGACCTTGAACAAACCTCCTCACACCCTCTAGGCCCTTTGCTCTTTTGTGAACTAGAGCGTGGGAAAATACGTGAAACTGGTAATGTATTTTAAGTGCCAAGTATCAACACTTCAAGCATTTTCTTGTTTAACCCACACAATGTGGTTGTTCTTCCCCCTTTTTTTTTTTTTTTTTTGGTACTAGGGATTGAACTCAGGGGCACTTAACCACTGAGCCACGTCCCCAGCCCGTTTTTGTATTTTTTTATTTAGAGACAGGGTCTCACTGAGTTGGTTAGGTCCTCACTAATTTGCTGAGGCTGGCTTTGAACTCATGATCCTCCTGCCTCAGCCTCCCAAGCTGCTGGGATTACAGGCGTGGGCCACCGCGCCCGGCTGTTCTTCCATTTTATAAATCAGAAAATTGAGTTTAGGAAGATTGCCCAATCACATGGTTCATGCAGTTTGTAAATGTCTATAACATTTGGATTTGAATCTATGAGTACCATTTTCTTCTGTTAATCACTGCTTTATCCATGCTTGCACGAGGATCTCTTCTGCACTGGGTTCCCATAGTCTAAAGAATATATAAGCAGGGGTTGGGGGTATGGTGCAGTGGTAGAGCTGGTGCTTAGTAAACACAGGTTTCAATACCTAGCACCCATGGGTGTGTGGACCAAAGACAGACAGACAGACACACACACACACACACACACACACACACAAGATTAAGGGAAGGAGGAATGTGGAATTGGAAACGGTGCACAGGGGCCTTCATCCTCTTGATAATATCTTTCTTTTTAATTTTATTTATTTACTTATATATTTATTTTTGGTACTGGGGAATTGAACCCAGAGGGGCTTTATTACTAAACTACATCTCCAGCCTTTTTTATTTTTTTAGTTTGAGACAGGATCGCGCTAAATTGCTGAGGCTGGCCTCTTTGAACTTGCTATTCTCCTGCCTCAGCCTCCTGAGTCACTGGAATTACAGATATACACCACCAACATCTGGCGTTAATTTACTTTTTTTAAAGAGAAAATAAAACAAAGTTAACTGTGATCCATTTAAACTGTGTTCTGGAACTGGGTGTAATCTACCAGCTTCTCAGGAGGCTGAGGCAGAAATTCAAAGCCAATCTGGGCAATTTGGCAAGACACTGTCTCAAAACTTAAAAAAGGGATGGGATGTATCTCAGTGGTAGAGAACCACTAGGCTCAATCCCTAGTGCTGCAAAAAATAAGGTAAAACAAAAATAAAACATTGTTCTGGAAGAACAGAGAAGATACTTGAAGGATGAACATATGAAAGAGAATCAGACAGCTCCTTGTGGCATGGTGCCTTTGGTCCTGGCTACTTGGGAAGATGAGGAGTTTGACACCAGCCTGGACAACATAGTGAGATCCTGTCTTAAACAAAACAAAAAAGATAAAGAAAAAGGAAGAAGGGGATCACCCCAGACTTGGTTTCACTAACTCCAGAAAGCAGAAGTAGACAGAGTCACAGTGGGAGATTGACTTTGACTCTATATAAAAAGACCTGGTCCCAGTCTTGGGCTGCCTGCTGAAGGCAGGGACTGTATCACTAGCAAAAGACCAGAACAGGAGTAGAGTGAGAGAGTCCAGATAGCCTCTTGAGGGACTTGAATCCTCATGTTAGGTAGTAACTAGAAATGAGCAGTGAAATGCATGGCAAGGTTACAAGTGTTCTTTAAATTACTTTAAGGTCTTTAAACTACTTTCGAAGTGGGTGAGAAAGCAAAGGATGGTAATTAATTTATAGAAAATAAACAGAAGCAAAGGAACTAATGGGAAAATACATCAGAAGAAAAGGATTAATGGGACTGACTCTTGACAGGGTCCATTGAGGTTGGTGTGAAGCTAGGAGTTATGGCTATAGGTGTCTCCATTTGCCTGGGAAAGAAGATTCCTTTAGTAGTATATGCACTAAGATAACTTCTGACCGGCTACGGACCCCAACGCCCACATTAACTCGGGTTTGACTTGTGAATGAAGTCCCCCATGACAGTTTAGGAGAGGACCAACTAAAGTCAAAAGCTTGACCACCTGACGTGAAGGAGGAGTGGAACACATGATTGGTGAAGGTTGCTGAAGGAGGCCCCAGTTCTCCTGGTAAACATCAAATAGTAATAGATTTGGAGACAACCTTATCTCCTTTGTTGTTCTCTGCTCCGAGACAGCCTGCTCTCTCTCTTGAGAGTGCCCCCTGCTTGAGCCTTACTTTGCTTTTACTTTACACGCGCCCCACTTTCATTTGTAATAAAGTTCTCTTGCATGGCTTTTGGTGTCTAAATTTTCTTTTGTGGGAACACAAGAACCAAGGTTTGGAGTTTCAATTCCCGACTTTCCTAAGACATAATTTTCAGGAGTCCGTGATTCTCCCTAAGAGACTAAAATTTGGTGAGTCAGTTGCCAGTGACAATTATTAATTTTGGAATAACCAAAAACCTAATTACCACCATCCCTAGGCCTTTGAGTGTTCAGAATGGAGCTTACATCTGATGAAAGGCCTACATCTTATATACTGAACCCACTGTGGGGCCAATAAACTGAACTAATGTGGGTCTCAAATAATTCAGAAGGACAATATTTTATAAAATATCATATTAGCCAGTGATTTCAGCCGTATCTCCCCCATAAGACATTTTTTCTGAGCCATGCGTTGTGGCTCATGACTGTAATCCCAGCGGCTCGGGAGGCTGAGGCAGGAGGATCGTAAGTTCAAAGCCAGCCTCAGAAAGTTAGCAAGGCCCTAAGGAACTCAGTGAGACCTTGTCTTTAAATAAAATATTTAAAAAGGTTGGGAATGTGGTTCAGTGGTTAGGTGCCTCTGGGTTCAATTCCTGGTACAAAAACAAAAACAAAAAAAAAAATTTTCTAAGAAACCCACATGAATGGTTAGTATTGTACCTCTTCCCTCTGCACAAGCAGGGGCTCATATGAGCGGAGAAATAAAAGTAAGAGAAACAAATGGTCCTGAATAGCCCATGAGAAGGGAACGTATACTTTCTGGGTAACAGAAATAGATGATTTAATTTTTTTTTCTTTCCAACGACCACAAAAAAGAGTTTCCAGGGGAAAAATATTCAGTGAATGAGACAATCTCTTTAACAAGGCATCCCTGAGGGGCCTCTCATGGCTGCCTCTCAAGTGAATTCTTCTGGGAATGTAGAAAAGACAGCCTTTGAAATGGTGAATTTCTGAGGCAGATACTGGCTTCTCTTCTTGCTAACATCTGTGTGAGCTAGGGTGCGTGGCTTACCCTCTCCATGCTTTGGGCTCCTAACCCGTAAGATGGGATTGATGTTTTGTGTAGCTTAAAGGCATCTGAGGATAAAATAGTGACTCCGATGCAAAGTAGAAGTTCAATAAAGCTTGCTTCCTTTGTCTGAGGAGTCTTCATCATGCCCCACTTGCACCCCAGCTCTCAGGATGCTTGCTTCCGGCGCTGCCCAGGCCTCAGTTCGTGCCATCTTTTCCTCCCAGGAGAAGGTGACTTCTAAAAGTAGCACAGGAACCAACCTTGTCTTGAATGGGGAACAGTTTTCCTCATGGGACCAGGGTACTCCCCAGGAGAGACACCTGATCCCTATGATGTACCTTCAATCTTTTCATCTGTGATTATTACTACTGCATCTATAGTCTGGGTAAGATAATAGTACCTTTCTTGTAGTGTGACTATGAGGACTCAATTTGCTAAATGCCCATGAAGTGTTTCTGAGCACAGTGCCTGGCATATAGAAAGCACCCAAGAAATAGGAGCTGGTGTGCAATGACTGCCTTCAACCAGACATCATCTTCTTTCTGGAGAATACCATGTCAGGCACCAGCCCTTTTGATTTACAGTTTCATGGATATTTTGTAGGATTATGCTTTGAATCAACAAAATTTCTATAAAAGGAATTTAGGGAGCAATACTAATAATCACAAGAATGTGGTTTCTTCCTGATGTTTTTCCGCATCTTTAGGACCTCAGCATTTGTATCTTAGATGTTGGTGATTCATTTGGCTTGAAGGACCTGGGGTGTTGTGTGGTTCTGTTAAGTAGTAAAGAGCAATGACCACAGGTAATTCAGGACTGCCTGGCTTACAGGGATAGTTTCCCACTCCCTACAATTCCGAGGAGGAATTTAGATAGTCAGGAAAAAGGCATTTAATTCAAATGAATGCTATACTCACCAAATTCTTCCTGGAGAAACAAAGTCCTTGAACTCTTGGATCCTGCTCAAATAGAGGTGGAGGAAAACCTATGTTCATTCATTCACTAACGTGTTGAGCATATACCGTGGACAAGGAGAGAAATGACTTCCACAAGTCGAAGTCTTCAGTCATTTCTCAAGCTTATGTCACCCAACCTAACTGTAGGATTCAACTCAGGGGATCCCCCCAGCTCCACTCTTTCCTTGGTTCTTCTCCTACTTCACTCACTGGAGACTTGGAGTTGGTTCTTCACTGCTTCCCACTCAACCTCCTGACCTCTATCCTGTGGAGTGCCCTCAGGTTAGTCCTTGCAAAATATCATGATATAACTTATATAATTACAAACATAATTATATAAATACAACATATATAATAACTTTGATCTCATTTAGTCCCATGTTTTAAATACCATCTATATGTCAACAACTCCCTAATTTATATTTCTACCCCAGATTTCCCCACTGCAGACATACATTTCTATTCAACTACTCAAGCTCTCTGGTTGGATATGTCTACTAGCCTATCAGGCATAAATTCCAAACTAAATTCCCGATCCACCCACCTGTACCTGCTTTTTCCTTTCATAGTATTCCTCATTACCTTAAATTGCTGGACATGATGGTGCACACCTGTAATCCCAGAAGAATCTCAAGTTTAAGGCCTGCCTGAACACCTTAGCGAAACCCTGCCTCAAAAATAAATAGATTTTTAAAAAGGGAGTTGGGAATATAGCTCAGTGATCGAGCACTTGTCTAGCATGTGCTAGGCCATGGGTTTAATCCTCAGTACCACAAAAATTAGTTATTAATTTAATTAAATAACCCCAATACCTCAGATAAAAAATCTTGACTTTTTTTTTTTTGTACTATGGATTGAACCCAGGGGCACTTGACTTCTGAGCCACAACACCAGTTCTTTTTATATTTTATTTTGAAACAGGGTCTCGCTAAGTTACTTAGAGTCCCCCTAAGTTTCTGAGGTTGGCTTTGAACTTGTGATCCTCCTGCCTCAGCCTCCTGAGCTGCTGGGATTACAGGCATGCACCACTGCACCTAGCCATCCCGGACTTCTTTATGTTCCATGTCTGACCTATCAGCAAAGTCTACCATGCAAATGTATCCAAAATACCATCCTGGCTTGTCATCATTATCTTTTGCCTGTGTTGTTACAATAGTCTGTTAACTTGACTCCCTTTTGCCCATAGTCCTCTATACTTACCAGTCTTCTCTTGACATAGCAGTCAGAGTAAACCTGTTAAAATGTCCATCAGATCAGTTCACTTTCCTGCTGAAAACTAAAGTGCTCTCCACTTCTCTCTGAGTAAAAATCAGTCTCTCAAAGGTATGCACACGCTGTCCTCTCCCTTCTTCCACACATATGAAACCTCCTCCTCATCTCCTCTCTCCATCCCCCAGTTCTGCTCCAATCAGGTATGCTCTCTGCTATTCCTTTGCACTTCTGTTCCTTGCACTTGCTATTCCTTGCTTTTCCTTCAAATACCTCTCAATTCCTCTAAGGTATTGGTTTACTTAGACTTACAAATCATTAGAGCTGAAGGGATCCTAGAAGCCCGAGGCACCTTCCTGACCCAGTATCTCTTCACTTCTCAGCAGTGAGGCTGAGGAGTCTAGATGGTAGCAAAAGATTGAACCAGTAGTGGTGCTTTTTTTTTTTTTTTTGATCAGGGATTGAACCCAATGGCACTTAACCACTGAGCTGCATCCCCAGCCCTTTTTTATATTTTATTTAGAGACAGTGTCTCACTGAGTTGCTTTAGGACCTTGCTAAGTTGCTGAGACTGGCATTGAAATCACAATCCTCCTGCCTCAGCCTCCCAAGCCTCTGGGATTACAGGTGTGTGCCACTGTGCCCTGCTATACAAAGGCTTTTGAGACCCAAGGGAATCATCTGTAATGATAATCATTTCAGTAGTGGCCAACTACTGACTAGGCTTGTTGTCTTTTGGGTTTTGTTGTTTTTAACATTAGATTTTCCCCTGCCATTCAAACCAAACGGGGCAAAGAATTGTGAAGACTTTCAAGCTGGAACTTTGTCTGGGTGATGCTTCACTGAGACACATGGACAGTCACAACATCACGGGAAGTATGACTGCAATCACAATCTCTCTGAGAAATGACAATGCTGTGGGGAGCCGAACTGGAACACACACCTGGTGAAGAGTCAGGTGACAACCTCTGTGCCAGTGATTACTTAATGAAATAAGTACCTGAAGGGACGAGGTGAAGAGGGTATCATTATGCCACCTGCTGACTGCAGGGGTGGGAGAGGCTGATGTGCAGGGTCTGAGGTGCTGCTGAGCTAGTCTTGTGGTAGGAGGCAGCCCCTCTTCCCATTTTCCTCTCTTCTTTGCTTCCACCTATAACTCCTCCTTTTGCTTTGGATCCCAGAAATGCCATTCTGCCAATCTGAAATGTGCAGATAAGATTGAATGTGGATGTTTCAAATACTGATGGATCCTTATTACCCTCAGGATTCAAGTATTCAAGTCCAAAGTCTTTTTTTTTGATCTTCGCACGTGAGGCCTGCCCACCTTTCCAGCAAGATCTTCTGGGGCATCCAGCACACGGTGGGGGCAACCCGCTTACTGTGGGAAAGAAGGGTGCTGCCAAGGATAGGCTTTGTCACTTACTTCTGTTCCAGAAACTCTCAGTCAGGAGGGCATCAGCTACTCCTGGCCTGACCACCAGGGCTAAGAGCCTTATTTAAAAACCTAAAATTGCTGGTGCTTCTAGTAAAATTACTGATGTTTCTAATAAATAGCCTAAATTTGCTGGTTTTTCTAGCAAAATTATTCATTATATCCTTTTTAGATAAGTGTGGGGGGCATTTTCATACCAGAATATTTATTGCTCTCAGATTCTCATAAAAAATATATATATACCTTTCATATATGCATACACACACACACACCCACACACACACACACATATGAGACTGGCTTTGAACTTGGAATTCTCCTGCCTCAGCCTCCTGAGCCACTGGGATTTCAGGCATGCTATATTTCTTTTTTGATTGCAAATGCAACCCATGTGCCAGGCACAGTGGCACACACCTGTAATCCCAGCAACTGGCGATCAGACCCAGGGGCGCTTAACCACTGAGCCACATCCCTAGCCCCTTTATATTTTATTTAGAGACAGGGTCTCACTCAGTTGCTTAGGGCCTCACTAAGTTGCTGAGGCTGGCTTTGAACTTGTGATCCTACTGCCTCATCCTCCCTAGTTGCTGAGATTACAGGCGTGCGCCACCATGCCTGGCAAGTGTTATGATTTTTAAACATCTTTACTAATGTGCAGTTTTGTTCTAATTTTCATATCTGTTTTCTAAGACCATAAAGGAGGGAAAATGGTTCTTCACAAAAGCAAGAAAAACCTAACTGGAGGGGGGGAACTGTAATTCTAAAGCATAATCTAAGCACATAATTAGTAAATAACAGCATAAGTAGTATGTAGATCTCTTTTAACAGAGTTACTTTAGTTAGTATGGCAGATGTACCTCTGGAGCTGGTGTAGGAGACCTGCCTCAGTCCTTTGTACTTATTAGTTACACAGCAGGAAGCAAATCATGAGACTGCTCAGCCTCAGAGCCCCCTTATGTGACACGGTGATATTGATATCCACAGGGCCATCCCTCAGGATGGTTCTGACAGTGACATGCAAAAGTGTGCATAAATGTCTTTTGGAGGGGCTGGGGCTAGAGCTCAGTTGTAGAATGCCTGCTTAGCATGTGTAAAGCCCTAAGCCTGATCCCCAGCATCTCTGGGAAGGAAAGAAGGAAGAAAAAAAGGGCCAGGATTATCATGATTGTTGTTACTAACCACAGCAAAAGATCATATTAAAAACATCATATGGTTGGGGCTGGGGTTGTGGCTCAGTGGTAAAGAGTGCTTGCCTGGCATGTACAAGGCACTGGGTTTGATTCTCAGCACCACATATAAATAAATAAATAGAATAAAGTTTAAAAAAATCATATTGTTTTTGAATGAACAATGCCATAGTTCCTAGTCAACTAAAGGTCTTCCCTCTGTAACCCAACAGGACCCTGTTAGAGCACCATCTTTAAGGTCTGATAGATTTCTAGGGTGAGAGGGAGAAAGCAGAGAGAGAGAGGGTAAAACAGAAAGAGAGAAAAAGAGATTTATAAATGTTTAGAGTCACTTCCTAACAGCTTAGGATCTTAGAGCCTAATGAAGTAACTCTGGGTGCACCTACCAAAATAAGTCACCAGTGTGTGATCTCGTCCTATGTGGTAAAAGCTGCTCGTACTAGCATAGGAGACGAGCTCCAACAAGATCTTGCGAGGGAGATGGGCTGGGGCAATATCTTAGCTTTCTGTTACTGCTACGAAAGACCCAAGATAATCAACTTAAAGAAAGAAAGGCTTATTTTGGTTCACATTTTTGGATTCCAGTCCAAGCTGGTTGGCCCATTGCTCTGGGGCCTGTGATGAGGTAGGACCTCATGATGGGACCATGGGGTGGAACAAACTGTTGACCTCAGGCCTGGGACATGGAAGAGAAACAGAGAGGAGTGGCCAGGGTCCCAAATCTTCCTCAAGGGCATGCCCCATGACCTAACTTCTTTTCACCAGGCCCCATGTTCAAAAGGTTCTACCACCTCCCACTAGTGCCATGACTGGAAACCTTGCCTTCAACCATGGACTTTGGGACACATTTAAAATTCAAACTACAGCAGGCAAGAAGCTGTGGCCTCCAGTCAGGGCCAGATGTGAGAACTCTCTCTTTCACGTCACCTCTTGTTCTTCTTGTGGACACTGTTCTCTTCCAGATCCAGTTGCCTCATCTCTTCTCCAATCAGAAGTGTCCCTGCCCCTGGACAGGAGCCATCGTCTTGAGGAGGAAAGGACTTGGGTAGGGTGTCAGACATTTCCAGTTTGAATCTTGGCTGTGCCACTTGCTAATTATCTGATACTGGTTAGGTTATTTCACCTCGTGGGGCCAGTTTTCTCACCTTTAAAATGGGACAATACTGATGCAGGAGATAGAAATAGGGATCCAGTGAATGGGATCCTACCACCCCAGATTAAAATCCGAGGCTAAAGCTTGTTGTTTATTTGTTCGTTTTTCGTTTGTTTTTGGTTTTGGCTGCCTGACTGGAAGGGACTCACTCAGGCTTCAGTGCCCATGCATTCTATCGTTGCCCAGGTTTCCTTGATGACCCTAACATTAGTCAAATCCAGAGAGTTGTTTTGAATCCAAGTAATTGTTTCAAGAACAAGTACAGGACAAGTTGGGTTAAAATTGGCCAGGTGCTGTGGTGCATGCCTATAATCCCAGCAGTTTGGGAGGCTGAGGCAGGAGGATCACAGGTTCAAAGCCAGCCTCAGCAATTTAGTGAGGTGCTTAGCAATTCAACAGGACCCTGTCTCTAAATAAAATATAAAAAAGAGCTGGGGATGTGGTTCTGTGGCTAAACGCCCCTGAGTTCAATTCCTGGTACAAGAAGAAAAAAAAAAGAAAGAAATTAAAATTGTACTTTTTAAATTGAGTCAGAGAAAGAACAATCAAGAGAGACTTTCCGGTTGGGGACATAGCTCAGTGGGTAGAGTGCTTGCCTTGCAAGCACGAGGCCCTAAGTTTGATCCCCAGCACCACACACACACACACACACACACACACAGACTTTCCAATGAAAGGTTAGTTCCTCCTCATCAAAGCAGTATAAAACTCCCCAGAGAGCCACCAACAGTACCCTCTTTAGGACCCCTCCCATGCTGCAGGAGATTTCCTTGTTTGCTTCTACTAAATCTGCTACTGAATTCTCACTCTCTGTCCTCTGCGTCCTTCTTTCTTAGGGTATGTGAGTCAAGAACTTTCCTGTGCTCACACGACCCTGTGTTACAATACTATTGACCTTACAGGAACATTGTGAGAGCCAGGTATGGTGGCACATGCCTGTTATCCCAGCAACTCAGGAGGCTGAGGCAGGAGGATCCCAAGTTCAAGGCCAGCCAAGATAATTTAGTGAGACCCTGTCTCAAAATAAAAATAAAAAGGGCTGGAGATGTAGCTCAGCGGTGCAGCACCCCTGGGTTCAAACATACGCGCGCGCGCACACACACACACACACACACACACACACTGTAAGTATCCAAAGGACCAAAAGGACATTACCACTAGGGCCACCTCAAAAATGCCTATTACTTGGTACTGGCTGGTAAGAAGCCAAGATGTGCCTGGAATCCCTGGTCTGACTGCTCAGAAAGACAAAGGTCTATAGAAAGCTGTAAGGAGAGAAAGCAATACTCAGGAGGACTTGGACTTGGAGAACGAGGGGTGTCTGGATTTGTTACGAAAGATAAGTGGGGGCCACACAAGCCCAGAGGGAAGTTACAGCGGGTGGGTCCTGGCAGTTTGAAGTACTGCTGGTGGGAATAGAGTAGAAGGGAAAGTCTGGGAAATCTCAGAGAAGGGCAGCTCAATAACTTCCAGCTGCTCCGGGCAGCAGAAACTAGTTTGGTCCGGTTGCTCGGCTTTTGTGAGCTGCTCATTAGCATTTGAAGGAAGTGCCTGCGGAGCGCTCCGGGTTTCTGCAGCCCCGCTGTGCGTGCCGGCTGGGCGAGGGGGCAGGGAGTGAGGTCGCGCTGACATCAGCCTGGCTTTCCTAATCCACTGATTCTGGACTCAATAAGAGGTGACGGAATCTCTCTTCCTCTCCCAGCTCAAGCCCAAAATGTGTCCTATTTACACAACTTCTCACGTTCTCTGCTATTTCTATCATTGGTCTGATACAGAAAGCATAATAATTTGGGAAAGAAAATAAATATGTGTAATCAGAAAAATGAGAAATTACACTCCATTTATGTATGGTCTATCAAAATGTATTAATGCTTTCTACTGTATGTACAACTAATTAGAACAAATAAATTTTAAAAAGAAAATAAATACAATAAGAAAAGGTAACATAATGGATGTATTAATGCACTTAATCTTCCCTACACCTTATGAAACAGAAACTAGGATTATCTTTTTCTTGGAAATAACATGATTCAGGGCTGGGGGTGTAGCTCAGTGGTAGAGCACTTGCCTAGCTCGTGTGAGGCACTAGGTTCAATCCTCAGCACCACATAAAAATAAATGAATAAAAATAAAGGTATTGTGTCCATCTTACAACTAAAAATATGTATGTATAAAAGAAAGAAAGAAAATGATTCAGAAGGGATTTCAAAAACAGATGCCAAACTCTCAGCCCTGCGATTTATTGCTTGTGTTACCGGAAGCTCCCACACATTTTTGACATGCTGAAAAAAATAATAGATTTTTATTTCTTAGGAGGAAAAATCAAGCCCAATTTGATTTTTTTTTTTTTTTTTTTTTGCTTTTGAGCCCAACTGTGGCAAATAGGTGTATCCAGCACCCAGGGTTTGGTTTCAGAAGAACCACAGCCAGGTATGGCATTTGGAAGTGCCTTAACCACCTCATCTGAGAGGGTGATGCCCTGGAGGAACACGGTGTCTTGAACACACAGCTCAGCTGGGTCCTGCCAGCTCTCAGGGCCACTTACTGAACGGTTCAGCCCAGTTATGCTGAAAAGAATCTCACTTTAGAAATGCAAATGACTCACTGAGGAGGGAGGAACGTTCACGTCTGTCACGTCTGATGTGAGAACTGTGGCTCTGAAGACCTTTGGGAGCCCTCTTTGTTCTCCCAGAAACATCTTGGAGGCCAAGGGGTCAAGAGTGTCAATGGTCCTCAGTGCTGAAGCAGCGTTCTCTTTCCCAATGCAAGTGCTGAACAACTCAGGGCCCCTGGAAGGAGCCTGTCAGAGAGACGAGATGTGAGGAACCGTTTCTCTGAGCAGCATAGACTAGTCTTGGTCCAGAGCTGCGTCCATTACTAAAATCTGATTTCCAATCTCTCTTCACCTACCCTCACCCACCACACTGCTGAGCCTCTCTTGGGAGGGTCTTGTGCTGAATGAGTTTAGCCAAGGACACTGCAGATGCACAGGTCAAAAAAACAGACCTGCACCCTCCAACAGGAAAGTTGGAGGCCACAGTGAAAGCACCAAAGACGAGTGAGGTGAGGTCGAGGTGGAGGAGACAGAGGAGGGGACTATGGGGGAGGGGAGTGAAAAGAGAAGCCCAGGATTCGGGATGCTCCTGAAGTGCCTTTGCAAGCTTTATTACTCGGTATCCTGCAGGCTCTCTGTCCGTTTTTTGTATTTTATTTAGAGACAGGGTCTCACTGAGTTGCTTAGGGCCTCGCTAAGTTGCTGAGGCTGGCTTTGAACTCGCGATCCTCCTGCCTCAGCCTCCCAAGTGCTGGGACTACAGGCGCGTGCCACCACGCCCGGCTTGCAACTGACTTTTAAAAGGACATGTTCTTTCTCTTGTTCCCCCTGCTCCTCCCCAGTCTCTCACCCTCCCTCATCTGGGGTGGGGGAATAGGGTTACCTTTCTTCCCCATCCTAAACAGAGTTATCTGCGGAGCACACACCCAGCACAGGAACAATGTAATTCAGACTTAGGGATAGCACAAGACCCCAGAAATGACTATCGAGCAAATTAACAAGTGAATTACAGCTCGGGACAGAGAACAGATGGCCTTTGAATCAGCTCTCTGAAAGTCCCCCTGTTCCCCATGGTGGGCAGAATCCTCTGGGACTGTGTTTCTCCTTTGCTAGCAAAGCAATAAACCACCTTTTTCCTTTTTCTCAAAACCTTGTCCTCATTATTGGGTTGGCATGGGGTCAAGAACCAAGCTTGCTTGCTTGCTTGCTTGCTTTCTTTCTTTCTTTCTTTCTTTCTTTCTTTCTTTCTTTCTTTCTTTCTTTCTTTCTTTCTTTTTGGTACCAGGGATTGAACGCAGGGATGCTTAACTGCCAAGCCACATTCCACCCCGCCTTATATTTTCCATTTTGAGACTCTAAGTTGCTTAGGCCCTCACTAAGTTGCTGAGGCTGGCCTCCAACCTGTGATCCTCTTGCCTCAGCCTCCAGAGTAGCTAGGATCACAGATGTGCATTACCACACAGGGCAAAGACACCCAGACAATCTTTAAAGCTACTGCTGGTTTTTCAGATGTTAAAACTCCCCCTCCCATGATGAGTCATTTATGTCTCCAAATGAAGTTTGATTTTAGAATAACTGAGCTCAACAGGATAATTGAAAGTCAATTTAGCCTCTGAACAGAATTTTCGCTACTCCAATTAACAGCTGGGACTCCTGAACAAAACTGCTTTGGTTTGGATCATGACTTCATTTCTTGTGAGCTGTGGGACCTTGGACAAGATGATTAGCCTCTCTGTGCCTCAGTTTTTCTCATTTGGATATCAGGGATGAATGATAATAGTACTTAGTGTTGAGATTGTTGTACAAATGAAAGGAGTTTGTATTTGTAAGGGTGGTTAGGACTGGTACATAGTTTCATTAAAGTCCATTTTTTTTTTTTTTTTTTTTTTTGGAACCAGGGATTGAACTCAGAGACACTTGGTCACTGAGTCACATCCCCAGCCCTATTTTGTATTTTATTTAGAGACAGGGTCTCACTGAGTTGCTTAGGGCCTCGCTAAGTTGCTGAGGCTGGCTTTGAACTCGGGATCCTCCTGACTCAGCCTCCCAAGTCGCTTGGATTACAGGTGTGCGCCACCATGCCTGGCTCCATTTTTTATGTTTATTTTGGTGCTGGGAATTGAACCCAGGAACACTTGACCACTAAGCTATATCCCCAGTCCTTTTTGTTTTTTTATTTTCAGATAGGATCTTAATAAGTTGCTGAGAGTCTTGTTAAATTACTGAGAAGGATCTCAAATCTACAATTCTGCCCTAGCCTTCCTCAGCTTCCCTAGTTACTAAGATTATACAGGTGTATGCCACCTATAATTAAAGTGAATTTAAAAAAACTATTATTGTTATTTAATTAATGCATGACCATGACTTGATAGGAGTTCTGAGAACAGAGGCTGTGTTTGGAATTGCTCTTAATGGTGCATCCAGTACTTAGCACAGCATGTGGTAAGCACTAAACTATTTGTTGTATGAACAAACAGACAAAGAGGACAAAGGGAGCCTCCCAAACCTTTCCCAGACTCCCAGGGGCTACAGAACAAGGGGTGGGGCCTCATCTCCACTCACCCAGGAAGTAGTCAGTTGCGCCTGCTAGCTGTCAACCCAGTAATCCCAGGGGCCTTGTTGTGACACAGGTCCTGTTCTCAGACCCTTGAACTTCTCCCTGTGTTCACCACACAGGATGTGGGCCCCAGATCTTATTGATGGGAGGAAGTGCTTGGTCTCTGAGTCAGGAGAGCGTGCTCAGTTCCAGGTGTGGGCCAAGTGTGGTCCCCATCTTGGTCTCACACATTCCTGTGAGGAAGAGCAATCAGCAGAACAGAGCAGCTCTAAGTTGGTGGGCAGAGGGCCAGCCTCCCTCTTCATCCTTAAGAACCTTGATCTTATCTGTAGAGGCTTGGGCTGAATATCTCTGACAGGGGTCTCTGCAGCCCACCTATGTCGATGGAGTAATGGGGAGGGAAGGCTGGTGTTCCCATCAGGACTCATCCCAGAAGGCAAACAGCATTTCCAAGGACCATTTTATTCCCTGCAGTGAGCACTCTAGTGATGTCCTATTGTTTGCCAAATCCAAGTTGTCTTTGACAAAAAATCTTATTTTATGTAGCACTCAGGGAGAATACCAACAATTAAACACTTCATTGTTTTTAAGATTTATTTCAATTTCATAGATGCTAAAATGTGAAAAAAAGATGCATTTTAAGTGGATGGCAATAGCACCATTACTATATACAAACAAAGCAGGAAGAAGAAATAACCAGAAGAGACTCTCTGCATGTTCCACCAACAAATGTACCCACCATATACCCAGACAATAGATGAATGTCCATGCCACCATCTAGGCCCAGCCCAACCTGGGCCCAAGCACACTGGGTTTCATCACCTTTTAATGACTTAAGGACATCACTCCAGCAAGCTTCAGTCCTCCTATATCTCCTATGTGGTCAATTTCTTCCTCTTCTTGTTCATGTCCATTGCCTACATTTATGAATTAATGTAATCTCTCTCTAATTCCATTTCTTGACCACACTGAGAGTTGTCTGCTCTTGCTTATCTCCTCATCCTCTCTTCCCATTCTTTCCCCTCTGAATCGTGATGGGAACAACAGCCTTCCATCCCCACTAATTCCATCTAAACAGGTTTCGTCAAAGTCACTAATGCCTTCCGTTGCCAGTTAGCCTCCAGTCCCAGCTTACTCCCCTTAGCAGCAGCTGGCTTCCAGGATCTCCTGGCTCTCCTCCTGCCTCCCTGGCTGCTTCTCCTCTGCCTGTTTCTCTGGCTCCTCCTCTGCACACTGGAACACCCTGAGGATCAGACCTCTTCTCCACCTTCCCTGACTCCCTAGGTGACCTGGTCTAGTCTCATGGCTTTAATTACATCCTTAACTTTGATAACTGCTGTCCCAGCTCTGACCTCTCCCCTGAACCCCAGGCTTATGTATCTCAATAGGTATCTCAAATTTTCATGTCTGAAAACAAGCTTTTGAATTCCTACTTCAAAGAGCCTCTTCTCAAGAAGTCAGTCGTGGTGGCACACATAATCCCAGCAGCTCAGAAGCTGAGACAGAAGGCTGGCGAGTTCAAAGCCAGCTCCAACAATTTAATGAGGCCCCAGGTAACTCAGTGAGACCCTGTCTCTAAAATACTAAAAAGGGCCGGGTATGTGGTTCAGTGGTGAAGTGCCCCTAGGTTTGATCCCTGGTAGCCACCACAACCCCCAAACTTTTTTAGGAAATGGCAGTTTTTTTAGTTAGTCTGGTCAAAAGTCCTGAATCTCACCATCTTATGCATCCACAAGACTGGGGTCCCAATTAGAATAAGATATATTCCATGCTTGTAAAATAATATCAAAATGGATCCTACTGTCATCTCTAACTAAAAAGAGTCAATTAATTTTTTAAAAAGTCCTAGAACCCAAATCATCATTGACTATTCACTTTCTCTCACATCTAATCATCCAGAATCAGGTTACTTCTTACAATTTGCACTTGCTACTGAGGTAGGATAGAAGTAAAAAGAACAAGTTAGAAGGAGACACAAAGGGAGGACAAGGAAAGAAGACTTTTATTCAGAAGGTCCTCATACTCGTCCAGGCCTGTCATTCCCTACGTCAGTCTCTGTCGTGGGCCTGTTACTCCCAAATTCCTCAGAAATCTGTAAATCTACCTGTGCACTGTTAATCACCCCCTCCTCCATAAGCAAAGAGGATTATGGTATCTTGAGTAGCCTATAACTTAGGGTATCTTCCAGGGCAATCTATGATCAGAAAATGGAGACCACATCAGCCTAGGATCTGAAGACTGACCAGACCACCGGAACCCATCTTGAGATCACTGGACTGATGTCATGGCTCCATACCTTTCTGTATCCATCCCTTTCCAAGTTTCCTTAAAAAGAAGAGCCCAGAACCCCAAGCCATGTTTCTGATTCTTGAGGTGGCCTACATTCTCCCTGAACATGTGTTCTTTCTTTACGGGCAAAGGGGTCTCTCTCTTGAGATTGCCTGCCCTTTCCCTGGAGTGTGAATCTACCTCCCTAAATAAACCTCTGCACATGCCTCTGACTGGCCTAGGTATGCCTAGAACCCTGCTGGTCCTCAGTGCAGTCCCCCGCTTCTCTCTGGGAACTCCCTGAACCCTTCTTCAGAGACACCTCTTCTTCCTTGACACCACCACCGTCACCAAAGCACCATGATCTCTCATCCAGACTATTCCAGGAGCCTCCCAGTTGGTTACCTCTGGCCTACCCCGTCGCCCACGTTCTATTCCTAAGCCTTGCAAAGGTAAACCAGACCTGTAAAACCCAAGACTCCCATCTCTTCTGAGCAAAAGCCAAAGGCCTTCTGTGACCTACCTGCCTGCTCTGGGTTCCCCTCCCTCCCATCTTCCCCCCTCCTCTCCCTCTGTCACATTGGCCTCCTTGTTGTTCTAGAATACATTCAGCACCCTCCCACCTTGGTTTCTTCTTCCCCAAACTATCTGCTTGCCCCCTGATCCCTTGGCCTTGGTTCCATCAGGGTGGTCTTCCTGGACTGAAGCTGCAGGACACCCCCTCCCTGATGTCACTCACCACCCCGCCCCACCCATGTCCCACTTGCTTTTCCCTTGTGTTTATCCCTCCCTCCCATGTTGCCTGGCTCTTGGGGTTTGTTCGTTTGTTTTGCTGTGTCTTTGGCCCCCACTTGAACATAAGCTCCACGAAGTCAGGGACGAGGTTCGCCCCCATATCCTCAGCACCTTGGACACTGCCCATCCCATGGGAGACATGCCAGGAAGATCATGGAGTAACTTGTGATGTGGAGGAAGACTGCAGTAATGTCAGGAATGTGACTACTTTTCCTACTCTTTTCTACAACTAGATATCTGGAAGTTAAAGACAAAGGCATCGATGTCTCTTCAAAATTTCTTGAAGTGTAGAAAACAGTTGCCTTGTTAATCTTAACAAAGGATCTCGCCTCAAGGGACCTGCTGGGCGGGGCCGTGAGCCTGTGCAGCTGAGGAGTGGCTGGGCTCCACTCAGGTGCAATGACCCTGCTGGTCACTGGTCTCCTCATCCCCTACCTGTCTCTAGGCCCCACGCCCAGCATCCACTGCACCCCGCTTCTCTCTCCCTTCCCCCATCAGTTCCCCTGCATGCACTCTAAGTTCTTTCTCTAGATCTTTCTTAAATCATTTAAGATTTAAATCCTTTATGCCTGTGTGGCACATATCTGTCCCCACTGTACCTGTCTGCCCCCTCCTCACCCAGCCTCTCTTCAAGACTGTGAAGCACTTGAAAGCAAAAGTTGTATCTTCACATCCCTAAGCCTTATCCATAGTACCTGGCATGTTGTAGATGCTCACAAATATTTGTTGAATGACTGAATGAACTTCCCATTGTTGAACGGTTGGCATTTTTACAATTTCCGCTACAAGCTGAGCTTCTTTTTGGCAAAGCTTTGCTCATGTCATGCCCTCCAACCAGCATGACCTATCCTTTAATTTCCACACATGCACACACACACACACACACACACACACACACACAAAGACACAGTAAGCAAGCTATTTTAACTCAATAAACATTTATTATCCGTTTACAATGTTCTAGCACTGTATCCTAAGGTTGATAAAGATGAGTTGGATATTGATTTATTCAATTGAAGACCATGAAGTACTTTTCTTTCTTAGGCTTTTCTTTATAACTACAAACAATGCATATCTTTTCCCTGCCAGAGGATGTGCCGCATGGAAGATTGGGTTCAGAGAGAAGAAATAAAGAACCACATAGGACTGTGGTATGTTGGGTGTCAGACTGCCTGGTTAAAACTCATGTTTTCCTACTTACTAGCTGACTGACCTGGTCAATAACTGTCTCTGATCTGATCATCTGTCCCCTCACTTAGAAAATAGGGGTTATTTCTTTTGTAGAGAAAGAAGATGAAATGGGAAGATTAAATGAGATGCTACATCCAAAGCACATAGACCATGATCAAAAATAAGTCATAGCTGCCATTGTTATCATCACCATAGTTTAGTTCTTTGGTAGGATATACTACTTTGTTTTGGGCAGTACTGGAAATTGAACCCAGAGGTGTTCAACCACTGAGCAACACTCCCAGCCCTTTTGATTTCTTTCTCTTCTTTTTGGTACTGGGGATTGAACCCAGGGGCACTCGACCTCTGAGCCACATCCCCAGCCCTATTTTGTATTTTATTTAAAGACAGGGTCTCACTGAGTTGCTTATTGCCTTGCCTGTGCTGAGGCTGGCTTTGAACTCACGATCCTCCTGCCTCGGCCTCCCAAGTGCTGGGATTACAGGTGTGCGGCACTGTGCCCAACTTGATTTCTTATTTTGAGAAAGGGCATCATTAAGTTGCCTAGGCTAGACTTGAACTTGTGATCCTCCTCCTCAGTTGTGATTATAGGCATGTGTCTATACTTTTATAAAATGTTCATTGTATAATTCTGTTTTATATACAAATCATCTCTCACCGTGGCAGTTCTAGTTACTGGAAAGCATGGATCATGGGCAAAGGGCAGACATAGAATGAATAAGGAAGAAATAATGCATGGTTCCTGAGACTGTATCTTTCTTTTAACCTCTTGGTGGGTCTTTTTCTCAGAAGACTGGGAGAGAGAAGCAGACATTTCAACATAATTCCACATATGTAAGTCACCCTGGCTGATGGAGAGGTTGTCTGTGGGAATGTGCAGGAGCCCTTTGTTCCAGAGCTGCTATTCTTTTTCCTAATCAGCTGGAGTGATGAATTGAAAGTAGCGCTGCACAGAGCACAAGCCTCTATAAACCTCACAAGGGCCGGAGCTGTGGCTCGGTGGTAGAGTGCTTGCCTGGCACGTGTGAGGCACTGGGTTCCAACCTCCGCACCATATAAAAAATAAATAAATAAAATAAAGGTATTGTGTCGTACAACTAAAAATATATTTTTTAAAAAAGAAACCTCATAAAAGCTTGGCCATGATTATCAGTGATGGCTCTGACTTGCTCTAGCTGTGTATCTCTGGGAAGTTATTAACCTCCATCTCCTTCCTTGCAGAGTGAGAATGATGGTAATAGTTCTTTCTCGTAGGATTGTGGGAAAAAATAAATAAGTGCCTAGCACACAGTTTAGGTCTCCCAGTGTGGTTATTATTTTTATGACAAGTCTTTAATTTATTTGTTCCAGTTCTGGGGCAGGTCTTGGAGCAGTGCCTCCAGTGGATCTGTTCTAACATTTCCAGGCCAAGGTAAGAACTCCTCTGGGAGTTACATGGGTTTTATATTTTAGAAGCTTGCTCCTACCATGCTCTTTGGGTCTGACAAAATGCCCAGACATCTCCAAATATTCTTCCACTGGGGAGTAGCTGGGGTACAAGAAAATGTCAAACTTCCTTTTCCTATTATTTTATATACATTTCTCAAAATAACCTGACAGCAGAATCAGAACCTTAGAGCCGAGGTCTTGGTCAGGCTCTCAAAGTACAGGCTTTGGAGTCAGACTGAGGCGATGCTGGAAATCTGGTGCTGATTTTTACCAGTGGGGTAAACTTGGGACAAATGACCAAAGCGGTCTAGCATCCTGCTATTCTATGTGGCAGCTTGTTAGACGTGCAGTCTCGGGCCTCCTGCCAGACCTACTGAATGAACATTTCAATTTTAACAAAATCCACGGGTGATTCATACGTGCTTTTGAAGTTTGAAAAATTATGATCTAACCCTTAGTCTTTTCATCTATAAAATCAAATGAACAGTAAAATAAGAAAATGGTACCTTGGCACAGTATCCAGTACAGAGTTATTAGCTCTCCTCTTTTCCCCTTAGCACTCATCATCTTCCCTTTTCTAACAACATCTTAGTGGTTTATAATTGCCTGGTTAACTGTCTTGTCTCTCTCATCAGGATGGGAACTCAGCCTGGCGTGGTGGAGCACGCCTGCAATCCAAGCGACTTGGGAGGCTGAGTCAGGAGGATAGCGAGTTCAAAGCCAGCCTCAGCAACTTAGCGAGGCCCTTAGCAACTCAGTGAGACCCTGTCTCTAAATAAAATACAAAATAGGACTGGGGATGTGGTTCAGTGGCCGAGTGTCCCTGAGTTCAATCCCTGGTTCAAAAAAAAAAAAAAAGAATGGGAACTCTGTGAGATCGGGAACCCTATTTATCATGTCTACAGCTGTATGCCCAATGCCTGTCATGGAGTGTCACACTATCTCAATGAATGAACGAATCAGGTGCAGGACTATTTCCTACTCATTCTCTGTAGTACTACCAGAATGGACACATCGTTTCATGTAATGTGCTCAATTAACTCATGGCTTTATTAAACCCTGTATTTTATAGATGAAAATATTGATTTTTGAAGTTATTAAGTAATTTAGCAGATACCCATATCTACATATTATCAATTTCCAGGCACATGCAAGTCTAGTCTCCCCTGTTGATATCTTTATTTTAAACCTCCTCTGTCCTTAACAGCTGTCCAGAATACAGTCCTGATTTGGAGTTGGATTGTCTGTGTTTGTTTTTTAGAATTAACATAGAAATAATCCACTTGCAAGATGGGTTGCTTCCTACAGTTATAAAAGTGATTT
This sequence comes from Glaucomys volans, assembly GCA_020662805.1. Taxonomy (NCBI): domain Eukaryota; kingdom Metazoa; phylum Chordata; class Mammalia; order Rodentia; family Sciuridae; genus Glaucomys; species Glaucomys volans. Next base: position 117,850 of record JAJEJO010004047.1, read on the forward strand.
TATAGTGCTCCCACTTTTTATTTTATATATCTTTATTCTTGAGGTAGTGCAATCTCACAGAAGAGTGATGTCATTTTTTAGAACAGCTGAATAGCTGATCTGCGGTTTCAGTGTTGCTAACCTGCTGTCAGTGCTTTCTCTGACTCCATCTGTACGTCAAGACTACATTGACCCTCAGTTCTAGTTTTGTGAACAGCATCAATAAATTTAATAACTTATGCATGAAAAAGGGAATAAAGCCAACAACCAACAGTGCTTATTCTGATAGATTCATTGTCCACTGAATCTTGAGAAGAGGCACTAGAACGAAGTGGTTCTTCTATGTTCTTGTTATATACCAAGTATTTGGAAATTTCTACTCTGCATCATATTATTTAATTCAGTTGGAACATTTCTTACAATATTCTGCTGTGGTAATAAAACAATTTGCTTCCTTCTTTTTTTGGCTCATTCATTATGGTCCTCAGGGGGATTATAAAGCATAGGAAGGCAGGGAAGGGAACCATCAGAGTAAGAGAGGAAGGAGACAGATGGGAAAGAGGAAGAAGGTAGGTGAGAATGAAGAAAATGAACCTAAAAGGGGCAGTCAAAGAAAATAATAAGAAGGAAAAACTCAGTGGATATAATGGTATAAAAAGGCATAAAATTATTTTTGTAATATTCTTTAACCATGTAGAACATGAATAACAAAGACTGGAGGGAGGGACACCAACAGGATGGGAGTGATGGGGTGGATTATTGCTCTTCATGTTTTCCTGCTATGTGTATTCATGGTGTTCTGGAACAGGTGAGATGTATTTCTCTACTCCACTGGTGTTGGTGTGCTCAGATGACTTGCCTTGGTGCATGGAATGTGATGGCGAAGCCATTAAGAGGCATTCTGTTTTTCTGCTTACCATTTTGCATTCCTGTGAACTTCCATGAGAGAAAAAAAAAAAAAAATCTCCCAGTAGTTGTCAATCGAGAAAAACGAGGAAACATGCAGCAGACTTAACCCAGCTCAGAATCCGAACCCAAGCCCAACCAAGCCCAGCAGGGCACTCAGGACCTCAGTGCACCCATGGGCCCATGAAAGAGAAAGCAAGTGTTTATTGTTGTGAGATGGTGACATGGTGAAGTTGGTTATTAAGCCGCAAAAACCATTCATCATGATTATCTCTGAATAATGAGGTAGTTAATTTTTATTTCCTTCCTTGTTATTTTCTGTAGTTTCTGAGGATACTTGAATGAATTTGCATTGCTTATAGAGAAAAAAAATGAGCATGAGAAAACATATACTTTCTATTGTCCTTTACTATGTTAAGAGCAGAGACATAAGAGCAAACTTACCCAAACTGTGCATAGAAGATTGTTGACAATTTTTAAAACTGTGTGCGCATTCGAATGTCCTTTCTCCCCTTGCATTCTCTCTGCACAGTTAACAGTGAAGCCAGCATCACCTATTCAGTGCCTTCAGAGACATTTTTCATGTTCTGAAAGAGTAACCCTTTCCAAGGTTGTCTTAGGACCTGATTATGTCACGCAAAATAGCAAGCTCAGGAGCTGGGAGACGTTATTCAGTTTGAGAGACTTAACACAAAGTTAATCCTCTGTCAGGGCTTGATTCTCCAAGAACCACTTCCTTTCCTATCAACTTTTTTTATTTTTTTTTGGAACCAGGGATTGAACTCAGGGACACTCGGCCACTGAGCCACATCCCCAGCCCTATTTTGTATTTTATTTAGAGACAGGGTCTCACTGAGTTGCTTAGTGCCTCGCTAAGTTGCTGAGGCTGGCTTTGAACTTGTGATCCTCCTGACTCAGCCTCCCAAGTCGCTTGGATTATAGGTGTCCTATCAACTTTTGATTAGAATACTTTTTTGCTTTATTGGTTTTTCTCATTCATTGTGGTAAATAGCTGAGTGAGAATGAAATAAAGGAGGAAACCACTCCTCAAAGGATGGGATGAAGGAAGCAGATGAAAAAAGGCAGATAGGGGAAAAGAAAATGGGTCAGAAAGACAAAGCTGAAGAGAAAAGAAATGGAGACAGGCAAAATATAACTAGGAGGGATGGGGGCTTCGGTCAGGAGGACTAGACCAAGTGGCTCCTGCTGTTGCTGTGAAATGGGTCACTTGAGTCTCTCCTTCTCCCTGAGCCATTTCCAGCCCACACTGATGTCTCCATTGTCTGACCTCTGAACTTTGCTCAGATCTCCCTGAGCTCCAGATGCATAAATCTGATTTCCACATTTGTGTCTGGAGATATCCCAAATGTGTCTGAATTTCTCAAGCCCTACATTGGGATGTAAGGTCTTTGAGGCAGGGATTTGGGTTTGGTCTATTCACTGCTGTTTCCCAGTAGCCAGAAGTGTACCAGATACCAAGCAGACGCACAATAACTATTAGTTGCATCAATGAATAATGAACTACCTCAGCAGTGAAATCAGGAGAATACATTTACTTCTATTGCAGTGTGTGCTCCTGTTTCTTGGTGTCTAACTTTCCCTGCTGAAATGAAAAAACCCTGTAGAATCGGGGATGCTATGCTTTTGTATTCCCTTTGGCTTTTAGCACAAAGTTGTAACCCATAGGTGATTTGTCAACTGATTAAATAAACGGCAAATTTAAAGGCCAACCTTCTCAAATCCTAAGAAACACATGCTAACTCAAGAGAACACGTTAATGCCTCTCTGGTTTTTAAGAACTTTGGCTAGAGCCCTGTATCATGCCCACAAGCTACTTTCCTGTGATCGATTCTTGTAATTTTTTTACCTGAGTATGTCTTATCTACATTCTGGATGGTAAGCAGGATCTGGGTTTAACTCTCCTTCTTTCCACCCTCCAGTGGCCCACCAGCTGCTGGGCACAAAGGAGAAACCCAGTGCAGGATGCAGGAGGCATCTGCCCTTGACTAAAGGCAGAGGCCAAGGAGTGCTGGGGGCCCATTTCCTCCTGGGAAAAAATCTTCCAAGTCCCCTCTGGGCTGAAAGAAAAGGTTCTGATTTGCTCCCAATGACGTCCCACTTCTGGAAGCTTCCTTGCCAGATGTGTGTCTGCTCTGTTTACCTTAGCGCCCCATTTCATAGCAGCAACAAGACACAACAGGAAGCACATGTTTGGAACTGTCTCATCCTCTCCAGTTTCGGGTTTTCTCATACCATCTCCTCCACACAAGAGTGGCTCCAAGTCAGTCACTTGGGCTTCACCAGAACTTCTTCCCACCAGTGGTGTTGTGGGTGGAGCAGGCTTCTTTCTGTTCAAGCTCATTTCTTCTCTGCATGGAATCACTATTGGAATGACTAACACCTGAATCATCGCTATGTTAGGAAGCAATTATCTGGAAACAAATTCATTTGTTGAGTCATCAGGCAGATTTCGCCTGTAACCCTCTTTTTTTTCCTTTTTCTCATTTTAGCAGTTAAGAAACCAAACGTCCCATAGAACCTTCTGCTCCAAGTTTCAGGAGACAATGTCTAATTTAGATGGATCACTATTTATTAATTTTTCCTGTGTGACTCAGTCTTTCTTATCCTTTCTTTTCAAACGGCAAATGGTTTTTAGGATTAATTTATTTGCCTTTCACTCCTTTGTGTGATAGGTGACTAATATGGCATTCATTAGCTAACCAGCTGCTCGGCTCTATTCCTTCACTCCCTCTCTTCTGTTTTAAAGATATGAATACTTTTTTTAAAAAAACATCTTTATATTCTGTATTAGTTTCCTGTTTCTACTGCAATAAACTGTCACAAACTAGATGGCCTAAAGCAACAATAATAGGCTGGGGATATAGCTCAGTGGTACAGCACTTGTTTTGCCTGCAGGACATCCTGGGTTTGATCCCTGGCACCATACACACACACACACACACACACACACACACGCACACACACACGCACACACAAATATCTGAAAATATATTCTCTCATAGTTCTGGACAGTCCGGGAGGCTGAAATCAGTATCACTGGGTAGAAATCAAGGTGTCAGCCAGGTCAACTCCTTTCATAGTCCCCAGGGAGAATCTGTCCCTTTCTCTGTCCAGCATCTGGTGGCTGCTGGCATTCCTTGACCTGTGGCCATGTCACTCCGGTCACTGCCTCCATAGTCACTCTATCAACTCCTTCTGGGTGTGTCCAATCTATCTCCCTTTACTTCTCTCATGTAAGGACACTTGTGTCCATTTAAGACCTGCCTAGGTTATTTACCATTATCTCCCCAAGGCAAGATTAACCACATCAGCAAAGACCATTTTTTTCCTTGAAAAGTAATGGTTATGGGCTCATGGAATAAGACTGGATATCTTTGGGTACCTACTATGCAGTCAAATATACCTTCCATTCTATGTTCCCTACAATGCACAGGACATTTTATATCTAGATAACAAGTTTAGAGTAGAAGATAAAGAAAGAAAGAAAATCCACAGGAAGCAGAAGATACTGAAGATGTCTTTTTTAGCAGTTAATTGCTTCTGCAAGTAGGATGACCCTCTGGCATGAGTTCTTGGTCCTGTTCCCTGTGGAAATATGGGTGGGCAGGAGGCACACTACTCTGGATGACAAAGGGGACTCAGTTGTTCCTTCCTTCTCCTTGGCAGATAGGGCACCGTCATGTGACATTGGCTCACCTAGTTAGACACTTTTACCCAGCATCTTGACTTTTGAAGGCAAGGTACATCGGGGCAGAGAGAATGAGATAACTTTCAGGGCAGCAGAGTTGAGGGTCCAAGAGCAGCAGGAGTGGCGCCCAGAGGCAGGGGTCCCCTACCCACACTGTTGCTGTGACAAGATCTGGCTCAATTCTTTGTTCTGCTTTTCAGTCTCCCCAGATTCCTGCCTTTCTCCACTTGATTCTCCAACATTCCTATGATTCTGTGAACTACTGTGTTTCTGGCCAGGCTATTCCTTCTCTATTTCAGTTAGCCCCAGTTGGTCTCCATTGTTTGTAACCAAGAACTCTCCCGGACTAGAACCTGCCTGCACAGAGGCCGTTTCCACAGGTCGGCAGCAGCCTCCACTCACTGGGTGGTTCCCGGTTCCCATCAGTAGAGGGCCGCAGGCAAGGCAGGAAGGGGTTTGCTGAGGCCCACAGCAGGGCTGCCAGCGAGCACCAGATGTCTCTAGAAAGGTGGCGCCGAGCTATGAATCACAGCAGCGTTTGTTAAGGAAACCTTTATGGTTCTCAGCTATCAAACTATGTACCCTTAAACATAAAAAAGACATAAACATATAAACAAATATATATACTTTGTTTGCTTATGTGACGCTGGAGATGAAACTCAAGGCCCCACACATGGTAGGCAGGCACTCTACTGCTGAATTATATCCACATCCCTCAAAAAGAATATTTTTAATGTCCCCATACTATGAACTAAGTGAACTCACACATAATATACTGTTATGTAATTTTTTTCAGTACCGAGTGTGTGCATGTGTGTGTGTGTGTATGTGTGTATTGGGGGGAGAGTCTAAAAAATTGGTTCATGTGGTTATGGAGGCTGATAAATCTCAAGTTCTGCAGTCGGCAAGTTGAAGATCCAGTAGAGCAGATAGAGTCAATTCTAGTACAAGGCCAAGGTCAAAGGCAGGTTAAGATTGATGTTTCCAGCTCAAAGACAATTAAGCAGAGAGCCATACACGTATTCTGGTATTCAGCCAGGTATTCTACTCAGGCCTTCATGGACTGAAGGGGCCTGCTCATGTTAAGGATGGCAACTACCAATAAAAATGTTAATTGCATCCTGAAACAACCTGACAGACACACCCAGAATAATGTTTAACCAAATATCCAGGTGCCCCATGGCTCAATCAAACTGACAAATAAAATTAACTATAATAACAACGTCCAGCATACAATTCAGAATCTTAAGGCAGATGGAGGGGGAAAGCAGGGAAAACCTGTTAAAATGAAGAGTTAGTTGTAGGCTCCACCTGTGACCCGCTGAATCAGAATCTTCATTCAAAGAAATCCGTTTTAAAGAAGTTCCCTAAAACCCTCTTGTTTGCATTACAGTCAAAGAACTGCTGCTTTAGATTCTGGCAAGATTCAGAGTATGGATTTAGCACTCAATCTGAAGGATGATAGAATTGCAAGAATAATCATGGAGACTAGTCAGGGTCCTTCTCTGATTGTAGATAGACCATTTTCAAGGGAGACAGGGTAGTTTATGTGTTGGCACCAATCTGAGTGAATAGTGCTCCAGGGCACACCTCCTCACTCATGCCAACATCAGTGTAATTTCACAATCTTTTTTCAGAGTCCAAATGATAAAGGATAGTTCTAGATTGTCAGTGTTCGTGGTTGAGTCATTCTTTACTGCTTACTAGTTCCTCTTGCTCTTTGTACTTGCTTCCTCCTTCTCTCCTGAGGTTTGAGAGTTTTGTTTTTAATCATATCCTATGTATGTGTGTGTGTTTGTGTGTGTGTGTATTTCTGAACTTTGAGAAGCTTTTAAGTGTTCTATGTAATGTTTTTTTTTTTTTTTTTTTCACAGTTAGAGCCAATTTAAAAATATATATGGGCTGGGATATAGCTCAGTGGTAGAGCACTTGCCTAGTAGGCACAGGTCCTCAGTTCAATTCCCAACCCCACAAATAAATAAATAAAATATGTAGTTTTTTTTTCTTTTATTTTTGGTGATAAAAGGGATTGAACACAGGGCCTCATATATGCTAGACAAGCACTTTACCACTGAGATATATTCCCAGCCCAAAATAATGATTTAATTTTCAAAATGTATGTGAGATTTGTGAAGTATTATACACTTACAAAATGTATAAACAAGGGTGCAACTTCATAGTTTTTTTTTTTTCTTTCTGTTTTTCTTTTTTTTGGTATTAGGGATTGAACCCAGGTGCACTTAACAAGCCAGCAATATCCCCAGAATTTTTTATTGTTTATTTTGAGACAGGGTCTTGCTAAGTTGCTGAAAACCACATTAAGTTGCTGAGGCTGACCTTGAACTTGCAGTCCTCCTGCCTCAGGCTCCTGAGTCACTGGGATAACAGGCATGCACCACAGTGTCCAGCTTGCAGCTTCATAGATTTTTTTTACAAATTTAATGAATCCATATGAATAGAATCCAAATCAAGAGCCAGAATACTATGCTGTCTTCCTGTCCTCAGTTTCTATAAGAATAGCAACTTTTCTAACTTTGAGAAGGATAGATTAGTTTTGTCTGTTCTTTAACTTTGGAATTTTATGTAAGTGGAATCATGCAATATATACTTTTGGTTTTTTGTTTGTTTATGAGGTGCTGGGGATGGAACCCAGAGCTTCCTGTGTGCTAGGCAAGTGCTCTACTGCTCAGTCACACCCCAGCCCTCTTTTGTTTTTTTGGACTGCCTTCTTTTGTTCCTCGTTTTGTTGTACCCAAAGAAAATAAAATCATCCAAGCCGATCACATAAAGCCAAAAGAAGCCTTTATTTTAGCTGGCCAGCGACAATTACCCTTACTCCTAAAAGCGGGGTGCCCAGAAATTGCGTGGTAGTTCTTCCCCTGCCAACTTTTGTAGGGCGCGAGAAGAGATTAGGGCGGGGCTATAGGGAAGGGGATTAGGGTGGGGCTCTCTCCTGATGGCACTGGAGAATCTTTTTGGGAAATATAACAATTTTGGTTGTGAGACTCATCTGTGCTATTGTAGTTGCAGCTTTTTCAGATATGCCATCATTTATTTATTCTTTTTTTTTTGGAACTGGGGATTGAACTCAGGGGCACTTGGCCACTGAGCCACATCCCCCATCCCCAGCCCTATTTGTATTTTGTTTAGAGACAGGGTCTCACTGAGAGTTGCTTAGGTCCAAATCAGTAGCTTTTCAAAACATCTGCTGGGCATCCAAATGGACCCATTTAGGGACTTGGTAATGGATTTATTGTTTAGCCAATAGGCCAAGGGGAGTGGTCCTCCAGCCCGTCCAGCTGAAGTCCTATGACATACTAGTGTTATTCCCCCAAAAAGATTCTCCAGTGCCATCAGGAGAGAGCGTCAGCCCCACCCCAACCCCTTCCCGTTCCTTATAGCCCCACCCTAATCTCCCCCCTCTATAGCCCTGCCCTAATCCTTTCCCGCTCCCTATAAATGCTGGCAACACAGGAACTAACGTACAATTTCCCGGCACACCGCTCTTAGGTGTAAGGGCAATCTTCGTTGGCCAGCTAAAATAAAGGCTTCTTTTGGCTTTAGGTGATAGACTTGGATGATCATTTTTTCTTTGGGTACAACATTACCTGGGGGTTTGACCTTCCCTCCAGAGGTCAGAAAAGGTCTAATTCCATAGAATCAGAAAATATTTAAGCTAGAAAAGACCTAAGGACAAGTTTAGTGCATTTTACAGGTGAGGAAACTGAGTTCTAGACTGCTCAGGATAACAAGTAGTCATGGGTTGAGCCAGATGTTGACATGGAAGCCTATCTTCAACCTCAGGATTTTGTTTTGTTTTGTTTTTGTTTAAGGAGACTTCACTGCAGTATAAATTACCTCTTCATGGTGCTTGGCAACTTAACCCTGGTTCCTTTATTTTCTGACTTTCTGCCAGAAGAGTTTTCTTCTGGTTAATATATTAATGCCCTCTTCTGTGCCTTTGTCAGTTTCCCCCTATTCCACCCTTCAAATACCATCTCCGACAGTACTGTGGCCTGGATAGTGGAGGTGGGAACTAGATGTTTTCAATAGTCAAAAAAGAGTTTAAAAATATTTTTTTTTTGGCTGTGCTGGGGATTGAACCCAAGGCCTTGCACATGTTAGGCAAGCACTGTACAACTGAGTTATATGCCTAAATAATTAATGTTTTAAAAAGAGGTATTACGAATATATACAAATGAAAAAATAAAAATCTGGAAGAATATGTGTTAACATTTTTTATCATGTTGCTGGAATCATGGATAATTTTAATTTTTGTTTTTAGCATTCTCTGATTTTTTAATTTATTCTAATTAGTTACACATGACAGTAGAATGCATTTTGACACATCATACATAAATGGAATATAACTTCTCATTTTTCTCGTTGTACATTACACTGGTTGTGTAATCATATATGTACTTAGGGTAATAATGTCCCATTCATTCTACTATCATTCCAGTCCCAAAACCCCCTCCCCTTCTTTCTCTGATCTTTTTTTTTAATCAGGAAAACACTGATGAAAGTTACACAAGGAAAATAATACTTTTTCAATAACACTCTCCAGGGGCTGAGGGAACAGCTTAGTGGTAAAGCAAGGCCCTACTTTGATTCCCAGCACCAAAATAATTTTTTAAAAAATTAGACACTCTCCAAACCAGAGCCTGACATCAGTTTACAATGGCTCTGGGTACAATTGATTGGGAAGATAAAAACTCATTAAAACTATGAACTTCATGCTCAAGACCCCAGATTCTATCCCTAGCATCACAAAAATAAACAAAACTATGAAGTGGGAAGAGTTTGGTTTTGGTATCTCCTATCTTATTTTGCCCAACCTCTAGGTAGTACACTACATGTCATATACCTCATTCAATTTTCATATTAAATTTATTATCAGGATTGCTTAACAGTACCCACGTGCCACCAATCTTCAGATAGTTTTGTCTGAATAGGTTGCAGGATGGGGGCCAAATTATTTCAAATGCAGAGTTGGACTTTTCTGAAATCTACTCTATACATACCTTGGTTATAAGAAAGTTTCCAAAAAAGTTTCTTTTTAAATTTTTTCATTTCAACATTTATTGAGAACGTAACTAGAGAGGATAAAACTGTATATATATGGTAAGGCTACAAAAACATTTTGCCAATGTAGCTGAAAGTCTAGTTTTTAATGGTTGTTGTAATTGAGTGAGGTAACTCTGGGGCATTTGCTATGAAGAATTCTATTCTTTATTGGGCAAATTATTCATATTGGATGAATATTTCAACAGTGCCATGAATGTTTAATTTTTTTCTTAGTTATTTTAGTAATCTTCCAAAAGTAGTGGTCTTTGTAGTTACTACAAGTCACTCTTTGGAAGTCCAAAAAAAAAAAAAAAGAAATACTGCCATCCTTTTGCAAAAAAATACAATTTTAGCTGGGCACGGGCACATTGGTACACATCTGTAATTGCAGCAACTTGGAAGGCTGACGCAGGAGGATCATAGGTTTGAGGCCAGCCTCAGCAACCTAGTGAAACTTTCAGCAACTTAGTGAGACCCTGCCTCAAAAATTAAATAAATAAATAAATAAGAGGGTTGGAGATGTAGTTCAGGGGTAAAGTGCTCCTGTGTTCAACCCCCAGTACCAAAAAAAAAAAGCAATTTTAGAGCCACGAAAGTCTCTTGTAGTTCACACAAGCATTGATGTAGTTCAATTTCATGTTCTCCTTTGCAAAAAATAAGTAAATCAGGTTTTCTAAATGGGTATTCCTAAAATCTCAGACTGAAATTTACTTAATTGAATTTTACTTAAATGTCCTATGTAATAATTTTAAAAGTACTGTAACTTCAAACAGGTATTTGAAATTGCTATTGTAGCCAGGCGTGGTGGTGCACGCCTGTAATCCCAGCACTTGGGAGGCTGAGGCAGGAGGATCACGAGTTCAAAGCCAGCCTCAGCAACTTAGCGAGGCCCTAAGCAACTCAGTGAGACCCTGTCTCTAAGTAAAATACAAAATAGGGTTGGGGATGTGGCTCAGTGATGGAGTGCCCCTGGGTTCAATCCCTAGTACAAAAAAAAAAAAAAAAAAAAAAAAGAAAGAAAGAAAGAAAGATTCCTATTGCAATCTAATGGTGTGTGTGTGTGTGTTGTTTTTGGTTAACATCTATGGTCTAATCACTGATTTTATAGGATTTTTTCCTACGCCTATGATGAGTTTGTGAACCATAAAGAATATAAGACTAGATAGCTGGGTATGGTGCCACACACCTGTAATCCCAGCGGCTTGGGAAGTTGAGGCAGAAGGATTGCAAATCCAAAGCCAGCCTCAGCAACTTAGTGAGGCTCTAAGCAACTCAGTGAGACCTTGTCTCTAAATAAGATATAAAAATGGGTGGGGATGTGGCTTAGTAGTTAAGCACCCCTGAATTCAATCCCTGGTACCAAAAAAAGAACATAACACTAGAGGATGCTCAAACAAGAGAGATAATAATAGTAATTATAGTGGCTACTGATGTGAAGATTATTGTTAAACTGTAATTAATAATTTGGACAACCAACATTTATCTATGTTGTAAACTCTAATAGCTGAATTGCTTAAGTATACAGAATTCATTTTTTTTTTTTTTTTTTTTTTTTTTTTCGTGGCTTGAATCCAAGGCAGCGGCACTCAATCACTGAGTCACATCCTCAGCCCTTTTTTACATTTTATATAGAGGCAGGGTTTCACTGAGTTGCTTAGGGCCTTGCTAAATTTCTGAGGTTGGCTTTGAACTCAAGATCCTCTTGCCTCAGCCTCCCAAGAAACTGCTGGGATTACAGGTGTGTGCCGCCGCACCTGGCTGTGAAATTCATTCTTAATGAAAAATCTGAAACATAAATTAAAAGTTTTTAAAGATACTGTGCAACCTTTCTATCTCTAAATAACTTTCCTTAGTACCTTTTAATCACTTAGAACAGCATGTAATATGTCACGGGGGAAGATGTATCTCCAAAAAAAAGAGTTCCTGGACACTTGGGAGGCTGAGACAGGAGGATTGCGAGTTCAAAGCCAGCCTCAGCAATTTAGCGAGGCCCTAAGCAACTCAGTGAGACACTAAATAGTCTGAGTCTCTAAATAAAATACAAAGTAGGGCTGGGGATGTGGCTCAGTGGTGGAGTGCCCCTGGGTCCAATCCCCAGTACCAAAAAAAAAAAAAAAAAAGGACTTCCTGGAAAGACTGGGGAAGCTCAGCTCCAGACCAGAGGGGTTCTTGGTTGGTATACATGACAGAAAAGAATTTCAGCATGCTCTAGTCAGAAGCAGACAGAGGTTTATCTGTGAAAGAAGATACATATTCAAGGGAGAATGCAGGCAATCTGAAGAGAGAGATGCTTTTGGAGATAAAGCAAAGAATACACATTCACGGGAGAACGTGGGCCATCTGGAGAGGGAGAGAGACTAGGTTTGGGGGTTCTGGACTCTACTGTTAAAGGAAACTTGGTGAGGGATCAGTATGGAGAGGGATGTAGGAAGGCTGTCTGTCTGGTGGCCTCAAGATGGGTTCTGGTGGTCTGGTTCATCTCCAGATCCTTTGTCTGATGTGGTCTTCATTATCTAATCAATAGTGCTGGAAAGTCCCCTAAATTACAGATTCCTCAGATATCATATCTCTTTGCTTAATCTATTTTTTGGGGTACTGATTACAGTGCACAGGTAGACTTGCAGATTGCCGAGGAATTTGGGAGTAACTGGCCTGCCAGAGAGATTGGATTATGGAGTGTTAGGCCTAGAAAGTTTTGCAGAACTCAGAATGCAAATCTTTCCCCCCGTCCTTCCTTTATGTCTCCTTTCTGCTTATTTCTTATTTCTTCTGTTATCATTGGGATGTTCAGTTGGGGTCCAAGTCCTTGGTGTCTCAAACAAAGAATTGAGGAAGACAAACAGAATTCAAAAGGTGAGCACAAGCCGGGCGTGGTGGTGCACGCCTGTAATCCAAGCGACTTGGGAGGCTGAGTCAGGAGGATCACTAGTTCAAAGCCAGCCTCAGCAACTTAGCAAGGCCCTTAGCAACTCAGTGAGACCCTGTCTCTAAATAAAATACAAAATAGGGCTGGGGCTGGGGATGTGGCTCAGTGGCCGAGTGTCCCTGAGTTCAATCCCTGGTTCCAAAAAAAAAAAAAAAAGTAAGCACAGATTTATTGAAGGTGAGATGAAAGTAGCTTTCTGTAAGGTAGAGCAAAGTGTGTGTGTCGGGCGGGGGGAGGAAGGAGAAAGGCTCAAGACCCTGATGCCTAGATGTCTGGGAATTGGTGTCTTGTATGCTGAGCTGTGTGGCATTCTCTTACCTATGTGGACCTGACTGAACACTTGACCTCATTTGCTCTCATTGTTTACCTTATGATACCCAATTAGAATTCTGTCCACTTGGGCTGGGGATAGAGCTCAGTTGGTAGAGTGCTTGCCTCGTGAGCACAAAGGCCTGGGTTCAATCTCCAGCACCGCAAAAAAACAAAAAAAAAAAAAAAAAAAAAAACTGTCCAATTTACCCCTATTGGCTATTTTAGAATAAGGAACCTGTGGTAGGAGTTGCCATGGTAATGGGACTTATCAGAAACAGGGTCTCGATGACTCATCTCCCTGTCTTGTCCTCTAGCAGCATTTTCTTGTACCCTGCCTCTGCCATCTTGGTGTCCCTGAACTCCTACTTAACATTTCTACCCTACCTAAATATTACTTCATTGAGCTCTTTTGGGAGCATTATCAAGGTCTAGTGTTTGTTTCTTAGTACTGAACTCATTTTTAATTCTATGGTAGACATTTTGTGTTAAAGTGACCAAACCCAGGACCAATTTGTGCAACCCTATGGCTGGACAAAGATGCAAGAATTAATTGTGTACTCCTCAATTTATTCCATAAAATAGAAAAGGAGGGAACCCTTCCAAACTCATTCTATGAGGCTAATATCACCCTGACACCAAAACCAGACAAAGACATATCAAGGAAAGAAAACTTCAGACCGATATCCCTGATGAACATAGATGCAAAAATTCTCCATAAAATTCTGGCAAATCACACACAGAAATTATTAAAAAGATAGTGCACCATGATCAAGTGGGGTTCATCTCAGGGATGCAGGGTTAGCTCAACATATGGAAATCAATAAACATAATTCATCATATCAATAGACTTAAATACAAGAATCATATGATCATCTCAATAGATGCAGGAAAAGCATTTGACAAAATATAGCATCCCTTCATGTTCAAAACACTAGAAAAACTAGGGATAGTGGGAACATACCTCAATATCGTAAAAACCATCTATGCCAAGCCCAAGGCTAACATCATTCTAAGTGGAGAAAAATTGAAAGCATTCACTCTAAAATCTGGAACAAGGATGCACTCTTTCACCACTTTTTATTCAACATCAACCTTGAAACTCTAGCCAGAGCAATTAGACAGAAGAAATTAAAAGTTTACAAATAGGTAAAGAAGAACTAAACTATCACCATTTGCCAATGATTGATTCTATATTTAGAAGATCCAAAAAATTCCACCAAAAAACTTCTAGAACTAGTAAATGAATTCAGCAAAGTAGTAGGATATAAAGTCAATACCCATAAATCAAATGCATTCCTATACATCACTAATGAATCCACTGAAAGAGAAATTAAGAAAACTACCCCATTCACAGTAGCCTCAAAAAAATATAATACTTGGGAATCAATCTACAAGGAAAACTACAGAACACTAAAGAAAGAAATTGAAGAAGACCTTAGAAGATGGAACAACCACCCATGTTCCTGGATAGGAAGAATGTCAAATGTTATACAAAGTGTTATACAAATTTAATGCAATTCCTATCAAAATCCCAGTGACATCCTTCATAGAACTATAAGAAGCAATTTTGAGATCCATTTGGAAAAATAAGAGACCCAGAATAGACAAAGCAATGTTTAATAAGAAAAGTGAAGCAGGAGGCATCACAATACCAGACCTCAAACTATACTAGAGAGCAATAGTAATAAAAACAGCATGGTATTGGCACCAAAACAGACATGTAGACCAATGGTACAGAATAGAAGACACAGACACTAACCCACATAACTAGAGTTATCTCATACTAGTCAAAGGCACCAAAAACATTCACTGGAGAAAATACAGCCTATTCAATAAATGGTGCTGGGAAAAATGGAAAGCCCAATGTAACAAGAAGAAATTAAACCCTTATCTCTCCCCCTTCACAAAACTCAAAGTTTATCAAATACTTAGGCACTAGAACAGAGATCCTGTGACTACTAGAAGACAAAGTAGGCTCAAATCTTCACCATGTCAACCTAGAATCTGACTTCCTTAACAAGACCCCTAAAGTGCAAGAAGTTAAATTAAGAATCAATAAATGGGATGGATTCAAACTAAAAAGGTTCTTCTCAGAAAACAAACAATCAATAATGTGAAGAGAGAGCCTACAGCTTGGGAGAAAATCTTTACCACATGCATCTCAGATAAAGCATTAATCTCCAGGATATATAAGGAACCCAAAAAACTTAACACCAAAAAACCAAATAACCAAGTCAATAAATGGGCTTAGGGACTGAACCAGACACTTCACAGAAAATATACAATTGATCAACAAATATATGAAAAAAGTTCAACATCTCTAGCAATTAGAGAAATGCAAATCAAAACTATTCCAATCAGAATGGCAATTATCAAGAATACAAGCAACAGTAAATGTTGGCAAAGATGTGGGGGAAAAGGTACAGTCAAATATTGCTGGTGGGAATGCAAAAAGGTGCAACCAATATGGAAAGCAATGGAGATTCCTCAGAAAACTTGGAATGGAACCATTTGACCCAGCTATCCCACTCCTATATCCAAAGGACTTTAAATCAGCACACTACAGTGACACAGCCACATTGATGTTTGTAGTAGCTCAACTCACAATAGCTAAACTATGGAACCAACCTAGGTATCCTTCAACAGATGAATGGATAAAGAAAATGTGATATATATATAT
>JAJEJO010004047.1:133828-158003 GCA_020662805.1 Glaucomys volans
AAGCACAAGGCCCTGGGTTCAACACCCAGCACCGCAAAAAAAAAAAAAGGAATTGTACCAAACCCAAAGACAGAACTTGGAGGACTCAATGACAAAGTTTGAACATTTTATTCTGTATGTGTTTCTTGGGAGCTGCAGGTTGGGGCACAATGGAGGACTACACCATGTCCGTACACAGGAGGAATATGGAAGATAGGTTGCTTGTCCACTGCACAGATGGACTTCTGCGCAGAAGTTTTATGAGTACATTCTTTATAACCAAGGTTGCTCTGCTTTGATCCCCACCTAAAGATGGAAACTGGAGGTGGCCAGTCCCCTTCTTTTCTTCCTTCATTACCACATTCTTGGACATCTTCTTATTTCGCTACCAGGAACAAGAAGACTTTCCAGGCACTGACTTGTGCTTACCCCAAGACCTTTTGCTAATGTGCTCTGTACCACTGGTGCATGCTCCTTAGTTCTGCTGCTCGAGTGTTACTTTACATCCCTGTGACTATTGTCAAGGCTATCAGTGAAAAGCTATCTCTGTAGGCAACATTAACCCTTTGACAGCTGGTGCGTGTTTCTGCTTGCTGTGCCTTATCAGGACTCCTTTCTTATGCTTCTGGAGAACAGTTGGTGTTTTCTTTGTTTATTTTCTGTTCCAAACATTTGCAACTAATCTTGGAAATGGAATGGCTCAGGTTTTTAAAATAAACATTTCCTCTCAATCTACTTGAGTTAAGACAGATTTACTGTAAAGTTGAATTTTTTTTCATAAAGTTTAATTTTGACTCATTAGGGTAAGCGAACTTTAAATCTAATGCTCTAAATTTATCTATTTCCAGTTATAACCACATACACTGTGAAACAGTATTATAGTTCATACAAATTATTGTATAGTTTAGATTCTAATAGAAAATTAACCAAGAAATAATAAACCCATTGATTTTTCTGTTTACTTGTAAGAGCAAAAGTGTATCTATACATAGTAAATAGATATCTACGGCCTCCAAACAATAATACATCAGCACCATTTCTTGGTTTGGGGAGCATCTTAATTGCTAACAAATACCCAAAGTATAGGACTTTAAGTTTAAAGCACTCTGAAGACTGAGGGAATTTCTAATTTCTGTTCTTTTTTTTTTCCCCCAGTACTGGAATTGAACCCAGGGATGCTTTACTACAGAGATACATCCCCAGTCCATTTTTTTTTTTTTTAATTTTATTTTGAGGCAGAGTCTCACTAAGTCACCCAGGCAGACCTTGAACTCAGTGATCCTCTCTGTCTCAGGCTCCTGAGTTGCTGGAATTGCAGGTGTATACCACCATACCCTGCCTGAATTTTCTGTTATTTCTTAGAGAAATTCCTGAAGAACATATACCAAAGTGTTTGAGAACTTCTCTCAAATGTACTTTTAAGCATTAGATGCAATTATATAGTTATGACATAATTTTATTGCATAATTGCTGGGTCTGTTTTCTTGAACTTATAAATATGCCTGGAAAATAAACCTCTCCATGGGTGTGGAACAAAGGTCATGCTGATTATGGGGAAAGGACTATTTAAATGAGCAAGATCAAATTTTAAAGAAGACTGAGGGGAAAACTTGAAACTCAAAGAAAGTGCTTGATGTTTTTTATGCTTCTGACAAACTGTTGGTCTAATTAACATTTTAATGCTTTTATGTATTTCAGAACTTTCATATGTTAAGCAGATATAATTTAAAATGTGTGACTACCTGAATTTATGTAAGCATTCTTTTCATTGTGTTAAAAGTCACTTAAATTTCACTTTGTGCATGATATTAATATGTACCTTTGGTTTTTCTTTTCTTAAAACACTAGTGGTTGGGGCTGGGGGTATAGCTCAGTTGGTAGAGTGCTTGCCTCACAAGCTCAAGGCCCTGGGTTCAATCCTCTGCACCGCCAAAAAAAAAAAAAAGCAAAAAAACCCACTAGTGGTTACTTTTTATTTTATTTTATGTTGTTACTATTTTTTTGGTGCTGGGGTTGAACCCAGGGCCTCCTGCATGCAAGGCAAGCACTCTATCAACTGAGCTATATCCCAAGCTCTAATGGTTACATTTTAGAAAGCAAAGTCACCGACATGAAATTATATCTGTCTATATTCACTTCTCTTTTTTTGAACTCCACTGTAGCCTAGCAACCAAATTTGTGTTTTTATGGCCAAAAAAGCAAATAAAAACTTGCCATTTGCCAAATGCTAGCCCAAACACAAAGGATAATGGGATGAAACATTCAAGGAGCTCACCATCCAAGGCAAGAGACTTGGGCAAGTAAGTAGAGTTCAGAAGACTACCTTCTGGATTGGTTTATTAAGACAGATGCTATCAGAACTCTCAGAGGTGAGAGGATCTCGCCATCATAGAGTTGTGGGAGAGCCAGAAGAACCCCAAAGGAGGAGTCTGATCTGCTTTGCTGCACAAGAGGGAATCAGTGAGTTACCCACCCCCAAGGGCAGGGCATGCCTACTCCATTTGCATCAAGCCCCAGCCCCCGTTCCTATTTTCTTTTCTTTATGGGAACTCACTCATCAACAAATTTTTAAGCTTTACTCATATTGTTTGTATTTGCCATCTTTTCATTACTGTGACCAAAATACCTGACAAGGACAATTTATAGCTGGGCATGGTGGTGCATGCCTGTAATCCCAGCACTTGGGAGGCTGAGTCACGAGGATCGCGAGTTCAAAGCCAGCCTCAGCAACTTAGCGAAGCCCTAAGCAACTCAGTGAGACCCTGAATACAAAATAAAATACAAAATAGGGCTGGGGATGTGGCTCAGTGGTGGAGTGCTCCTGAGTTCAATCCCCAGTACCAAAAAAAAAAAAAAAAAAGGACAACTTATAGGAGGAGTTTATTTTGGTTCATGGTTTCCGAGGTTTAGTTGGTGGTAGGCCAACTCCATGGTGCTGGGTCCAAGATAAGGCAGCATATCACAGTAGAAGGGTGTGTTGGAAGGTGCTGCACTGCCCAGGGCAGTCAGGAAGCTGAAAGCAAAGGGAAGGTGTAAGCAAAAATAACCAAAACGGTTTTGGCACCATAATGAAAGTACAAATAACCAGGCCGTGAGCGGACTTCATGGATCAGCTATGCCTTTTATTCAGCAGTGGAGACAGGCATCGGAAGAGCTCACTGGGTAGAAAGTGGCCCCCGTTATAGGGGAGGCCTGCGTTTATGTAGGTCACACACTGGGAGATGACATAACTACTGAAGACTTTAACAGAACATTGTCAGTTTGGGCCTTCAGGGAACAGGTTGTAAGAATTTGAAATTTATTTTTACTGGGCAAGGATGGAGGGTCCAGAGTTCAGCATTCAGTCCTTATCTCTTTCCCTCCAGGGTCTGTTTTACTGTTACTGGGAAAGGATTTATTTGGGGAAGGATCAATGTTTTGGCTTTTTCCCAGAGACTGCTATTTTAGGCTTGGTGGATATCTCCTTCCCAGAGAGTGTCTTGTTACTGGGTGATGTTTCCTTCCTTCCCAGGGATTGTTTTGTCCCTGGGAAAGGATGTATTGGGAAAGGATCAATGTTATCAATGTGTTGCCTTTTTCCTTCATCCCTCTTCTCAGGCCACTGTTTTGAGGGTTTTCATTTCCATATCCTTCAGAAGGAGGAGTTAATTTTATTCTTAAAAATGACCTTCTGTCAGCTGGGCAATGTGGAGCATGCCTGCATTCCCAGGGACTGAGGAGGCTGAGGCAGGAGAATTGCAGATTGGAGGAAGCTTCAGAAACTTAGTGAGGCCCTCAGCAATTAGTGAGATCCTGTCTCAAAATAAAAGATAAAAAGAGCTTGGGATGTAGCTCTGTGACAGTTCCCGGGTTCAAGCCTCACCACCAAATAAATAAATAAATACAATTAAAAAATTTAAAAAATTACCTTTTGATACCTCTGATACCGCTGGTGACCTGTGAGTTACATTTCCCTAGATGCTGAAGTTTGAACACCCAAGAAATGCCAAGGCAAGTATAGAAAGCAAGTTTTATTTAAAGAATAGAAACAGAGTTCTCTACAGAGAAGGGGACCCAGAGTTGGTATCCAAAGAAGCAGGAGTGTCCTGTCCCTTTTATAAATTTTAGATTATTCTCATGCTCAGCCTTCCCTCTTGTCTCTCCCCATCCAGGGGATGCACCAAAAAGCGGGAAGCAAATGAGCAAGGGGGAGGGGCCAATGAGGAAACGATGAGAAGGGAGCCCAGAGGTGCTTCATTAACAGCCTTTTGGGCGGGACGTACAGGCAGGTAACCTTGATAAGGGGTGGAGGAGGGCTGTGGAGGCATTAGCATTTCAATCCCCAGTCTCCATCCTCCCAGACCCAAATCAGTTTTTTTGGTGGTGCTGGAAATTGAACCCAGGGCCCTGTGCTAGGCAAGCACTCTGCCAACTGAGCTATATCCCCAGTTCTCCAAATCAGTTTTTATTTCCCCTCTCCAACTTGGTCACCTATCTACACTAACTACCTGTTCTTAATTCTTGCTTCACTTCTATTGACCAAGTGTGGTGGCACACTATACTTTCAGCAACTTGGGGGGCTGAGGCAGGAGATTTGCAAATTCGAGAACAGCCTGGGCAATTAGTGAAACCCTGTCTCAAAACAGAAATAAAAAGGGCTAAAGATAGATTTCAATGGTAGAGCATTTGCCTAGTATGCAGTTCTGGGTTCAATCACCAGTGCCGTCCTCAACTCCCCACATAATCTTCTATCTGTCATGTTGTCTGTTAACTTTGACTAGAACCTGTCATTATGTTGAAATTCTTAGCTTTCCTTCAAAATTTTATTTTACAAAAATCTCAAGCATGTAGTGAAGTTGAAAGAATAGTACAATGTAGGTCATTGTAGGGGTCTTGACTAACTCTGAGAAGGGAATCCGCTTGAGAGTCATTTGCAAATGTTATGTTTCACACCTAAATACTTCAGCATGCATTTCCTTTAAAAAGGACAGTATATGATCAAAATATTATTAGTAGAATGCTAATAATATCCCCAAATCATCTCATAGCCAATACATGCTCACATTTTCCAAATTGTTACATAAATGATTTTGGAAATCATATTTATTAACGAAAGCATGTAAATAAGTAAGTGCACATGTTCTTTCAGGAGAGTCTTATTTCTTCTGCCATTACCTTCATAGAGTCTCTCCAGCCTCAGGCATTTTTTTTTTTTTTAACTTCACCCTGGAACACTGCACCTGAAGGGACAGTTTGCCTTCAGGACAGTAGGCGGCGCCATGAGCTCATTCAGCTGCTTGCCAGAGCTATTTCTCTGGCTGTAGTGGGTGCCCAGTGTCCTGGGTAATGGGCACTCTGTCACACAAGCACTTGCAATGTCAGGGTTCACTCAGACCTCACAATGTCACCAATTTCCTTGTGGGAGCTTATAAAGACTTCAAAGTAAAATTGAATTTTATTCCATTAACAGCCAGTAAAAGTCACTAGGTACTTTTTTAGATGATTTTCAAAACTATTCTGGGGAGTCAAATAAGAAAAAGTTATAATTGATTGAGCTAACTACTGTATTTACCAGAAATGATCATAGTCAATTCTCAATTATAGCCTTCTTTAAAGATGGATCTATAAGTCAAAATGTCAGTAGACAGCCATAATTCAATGTTATATACATTTTTCAAAAATTGAAATAACACATAGACATAGGTAACAAAAACTAAACAAATAGAAATGATTTTAAGAAAAAGAAATGGCTCCAAGTATTTGTAATAACACAAAGGATATTTTTTGCAGGATGCTGGGATCAAAGCCAGGGCACATGCTGGGCAACTGCTGTACCTGAGCTACAACCCCTGCCCTGATATGGAGGACCTTGAGTGTAACTAGATACAGGATATCGTGATCACAGACCAGAATGAAAAGGATTTTTTCCTCTCTTTCTTTCTCCACCCCTCGATTACAGGCATGCACTATTGCATCTGGTTTAACCACCTTTCTTTTCTAATTTTTATTTTTAGTTGTAGATAGACACAATATCTTTTATTTATTAAGGTGCTGGGAATTGAACCCAGGGCCTTGTGCAAACAAGGCAAGCACTTTACCAACTGAGCTCTATCTCCAGCCTTATTTATTTATTCTTATGTGGTGCTAAGGATTGAACCCAGTGCCTCACACGTGCCAGGCCAGCACTCTCCCACTAAGCTACAACTCCAGCCCTTGATCATCTTTCTTAAAGAAAGAAGAAACATGTCCTTGTCACCAGACCTCCCCAGATTTGTTTCATTATTGTTTTCAATTTCTGACTTCATATGTTACCTGAAATTCAGCTAATTTCTTCTTAAATGTATTTCTGTGGCCCACAGATGGTTTATACTTGCATAGCTCTCATCCTGGCTTGGTTCCTCTTTTGCTTGCATCTCAGATCTTTTTCTTTCTTCTGCCTCTTGCCCAATCCCCTGTCCCCTCCCCTTTCTTTCTTTCTTTCTTTTTTTTTTTTTCTAACCAGAGTACATCCTGGAGTAATTAGGTAAGAAAGGGTAAGTAGTAAGTAAACTTGCTCAGTCTTGCCAGTCTGCAAATGTCTTTATCTGCTTTCATTTTTGGTAGCTGGTAGATGACCAACAATTCTAGATCCTAAATAATTTTCTGGAGCATTTTGAGATTGTTGCCTTTTAGCATTCTGTGCCAGCTACTTTCTCAGCTTCCCTCTCCTCCTGTGCAATCTCCAGTACAAACTCTCTGGGCAGAGAACTTCCATGCCCTAGGGTCTCCTGTACATAACCTTCCATTCCGCTCCCTCCATGCACACATAATGTGATCTTTTCATTCTCCAGAAATTTGTTGAAATCCCTTAACTGCTGATACCTAACTCATCTCTTGTCTCTGACTATGGACTTAATATCTTTTATAAGTTCTTTATCACCTCAGTTGGATCTTGGAAAAAAGAATGATAAACCTACATGCTCAGTTTACCTTCTTTTATTCTTTTTAAAGACCTTTATTTATTTATATGTGATACTGAGAATCGAACCCAGTGCCTCACACATGCTAGGTGAGCTCTCTATCACTGAGTCACACCCCATCCCCACAGTTTACCTTCTTGAATTGGGAACTCTTTTTATTTATTTTTTATTTTTTTGGAACCAGGGATTGCACTCAGGGACACTTGGCCACTGAGCCACATTCCCAGCCCTATTTTGTATTTTATTTAGAGACAGGGCTCACTGAGTTGCTTAGGGCCTCGCTAAGTTGCTGAGACTGGCTTTGAACTCGCGATCCTCCTGACTCAGCCTCCCAAGTCACTTGGATTACAGGCGTGCGCCACCACACCCGGCTGAATTGGGAACTCTTTTATATAAATTTTGGGTACTTTTTTTTTTCTTTTTATTTGTTTACAAATACCAGGACTGTGTTTAACTCTCTTTTGCCAAAACACAGGCACTATTGCTACCATGTTTATAAAGCAGTTTTGCAAACTTGACTAGATGCTTTGGATGTTTAGGATCACTGACATATTAACTGACGTTAAAGCTGAAAAAGAGGCACACAAGGACTGTGCAGAAATCACAAGTTAGAGGATGCAACTTTGATTACTCCTCAGAACAAGCATTTGTTAATTCACACACTTCCTGATCTGTACCCTGTATAGAAAAATCACTTCCTCATTCCTTATAAGTTTACACTTCTAAGAGCAAAACAGACCAAACCATTTATATCACCAACTAGAGAGAAATCCCAGTGAAACAAATAATGCCGATTAGCAAAATCATGATTCAGAGGCCCCTTCCCATGTCAAGTCTAATAATTTGCTTGAACAAAAGCCTACCTTAATATGGTAATCATGAGTATAAAAGAATGGCGATGTTTAGTCTTCCACAGATAGGTAGAAATTTTATTGCAGTGATTGAAGATCAGTTAGTATTTTCATGTTATTTAGGCACAGAATCTTGAGACCAATGGTAGTTGATCTTCACTTAACAGCTATAAATAATACTATAAAACCTATACAATAATAGGTCATTTCCAATTCAATTATTTTTTGTAGGTACCTCCTTTAAGCTTTAGTTGTGCTGCTTTGGTGTGTGCGTGTGTTTCTGTGGTACTGGGGACTGAACGGAGGGGCATCTACCACTGAGCTACCTGCCCAGCCTGCCCCTGCCTGCCTCACTTTTTTTAAGTTGCCCAGGCTGGCCTTGAACTTTGTCTCCTCCCGTATCAGCTTGCCAAGTAGCTAGCTTACAGGTATGAGCCACTATGCTCAGAAGCTTTGCATTTTGATAGGTTATTGGAGGTTATTAAACTGAATCAGATTCTGACTTCAAGAATTTACTTTTATTTCTTTAATTTTAGCAGTAGTCCACAGATGACTTAGCAGAGGATTGCTAGTTTTCCATATGAATATCTGAATATTATACTTCATCTTGATATTAACCTAAAAATAACATTATGGATGGTTGAAATGACCACATATTTATTGGGTTCTGCCCAGAGCCTGCTGGGCCACATTGCCCTTGGTGTTTTGATCCCTTGGAATCCAAACTGTACTTGAAGCAAATCAGAAAAAAATCACGGAGAAGTTGTTAATATGTAAATGCTACACTTATGCCAAATTTTATCAAGGCAGGTGGCATCAATGAAAGCCCAGATTTAGTTCCCACTGAGAAAAAGGGATGAGAGGTGAAGTCATCGCATGGCCCCTGGTAACAGAGACATGCTGAACTCAAGTAAGAGCTTGCATCAAGCCCTGGGGTTAGCCTCCTTGGATTCAAAGTTTGGCTATGTCACCACTGAGGTGTGTCTCCTTGGAAAATACATTAAGTTTCTCTAGGCCCTTGTCTTTTTTAGTAATATGGGAATAATAGTAGTACTTTTGGAGGTGCCATGAGGCTAAATGTGTTAAGTAATTTAAAGTACTTTAGTCTGAGACACAGTATATGCTTTAAAAATCTATTATAGGAGTTGGGGTTATAGCTCAGCAGTAGAGTGCTTACCTAGCACGTGTGAGGCCCTGGGTTTGATCCTCAGCACCACATAAAAATAAATAAATAAAATAAAGGTATTGTGTCCATCTACAACTAAAATTTTTTTTTTTTTTTTTTTTAAAAAAGCTGTTATGATTACTACTGGAAGTGGAAATTTGGTTTCAGGAAAATCAGCATGTGTAAAATAAAAAGTACTAAATTAGATTTGGCATTTGGTTTTATATGTATTTGTTTTTATATTTGTGAAAGCCTAAGGTATTTATACTTAATGTGTGTGAGAGTACTCTTATAACACAAATGATTCCAGCTGCTTGGAGGCTGAGGCAGGAGGATCGCAAATTTAAGACCAGCCTCTGCAATTTAGCTAAACCCTGTCTTCCAAAAAGGGGATGGGGGTAAGGATATAGCTCAGCGATAGAGGCTAGCTGAGCATGCAGAAGGACCTGGATTCAATCTCTGGAAACACACACAAAATGATTCCAATCAACATTTTAGGGTATGTCTTCTTCAAGGTTTTCTAGAAACCTTGCTCTATATCCATATTTTGTAGGAGATGAGACTATTACTCTCTGCCTTTGAAAAAATGTTTGGCAAGGAATTAGCCATTGTAGGGTTACGCTTTCACAGAGTAAACTGTGGACTTGCTTAGGAGGAACAAGAGGTGGGGAACTGGTTTTGGTCATGGCCAGCAGCTTATGCTCCAAGCTTCTGTGATTCTGCCCCAGTGTGGACATAGTGTGGGTAGCAGGAGAGTGGAAAAGTGGCCCTTGGTTGAAAACCAGACTTTGCACTGGCAGTGCTCTTTAGGACTGGGTGGATACCCTTTGGATTTTTGGATCTACCTAAGAAAAAATATTCTGGGAAGAAAAAATATTCTCCTTCTAAGTAGGGTAGGGTCACCAGGTCATACTGTTTCAGTCCCCAAGAAATAAAACTCTCAAATACCATGTCCCAGAAATGGGAGCAAACAATTCCCAGAAACCAAAGGGTGACCTTTAAATTAAGGAAGTTAGAAAGTCCCTAAAGGCCTAAATGTACCTTCAGGAGGGAGAGACAGCTAACCGCTAATCACTAACGTCTGCTTCTGTAGTGTGGCTTGCTTGCATTGGCTAGAAACAGTGACTATACTGCCCACCCCACTCACATGTCATTTTCCCTATAAATGCTGACAATGAAGGAACTAGCACGCGATTCCCCTCCACACTGCTTTCAGGTGTATGGATGGTCGTCGCTGGCCAGCTATAATAAAGGCTTCTTTTGGCTTTACGTGATTGGCTTGGATGATCTTATTTTCGTCGGGTATAACATTTGGAGGCCCCACTGAGATTTGATTTCTCCAAGTCCTCACACCTAAATTGGCCTCCTGTGACAGTTGCTTGGGAGCCCTACCCTGAGTAGAGGGAAGCTCCTGAGAGAAGTGCCTCAGCCTCACTCTCAGGGGGACTCCGGCCTGTCTTCAGGATGCTCCTCTGGTCGAAGCCACCTGGTATCCTGTCTGTCGTGGTGAGTTGCTTACACTGAATCCCAGGACAGGGCGAGACGTCACTCCTGTCCACTGGTAGGCCTCCCTGTGTGGCCTAATCTGGTCATTGTCTGTCTGTCTGAATTTGTCTTGTCAGTCTGCTCCATGACCCTTTGCACTTTCACTTTGCTTTCCCTGTTGCATCTCTCTCCAGGACAGTCTACTACGGGACAGAATCAGTCAACTGCATGCCCCACTGTTCTAACTTGCTTTTTAGATAATCTTCAGGACTTCCAAAAATGCACCACTGACTATGGAGCTTCTGTTAATGGATTTGACTTAAGAAAGTTTTGTGAATCAGAGTGGCCCACTTTTGATGTCAGTTGGCCCCTTCAGGGAACAACCAACCTCCCTACCACCCTCAGGGTCCAAGAGGTCATCTTTGGGTGGCTGTTGTAATGTGGAACAGGAGCAGCCTGTGGGAGTAAGGAGGATGAGTGCAATGGCACTAACACCACGCCGGGAGCTCAGGTTCTGAAGACGCAGGCTCAAGTTTAATGCGGAACAAATAAGCATATATAGCAGGCATTCACTAATTACAAATTGCCAGTAGCTGTTAACACTCTCATGTTAAGCTCCTGATTATGCTCATGCTAGGCTTGTCATCAGACCAATTAAGGGAAGAGGATATGCCTGAGCTCTATGTCCTCAGGTAATTCTATAGGTGGCCAGGTCATCCTGACCAGGTCCCCTACACTCAAATTTGGATTGACGTACTAACCGATAAGCCAAAATGGCTTAAGTGTTGCCTTTCAGATTCCGAGTCCTCTAGTTTGGGAACTAGGAGACACTGCACAATTTTGGTGACAAAGGCCAGACCAAATGCAAGACCCCACAAACCCCCTGTTCTGGATACCCCCGAAGAGGAAGATCCTTATCTTCCTAGCCCCCCACCCTACCTCTCCACCAGTCCCCTCAGCCCCCCGCCCTTCTCACCCAGACCTTCCTTTCCCTCCCTATACCAGGACTGGAACTCCCTATACAGGTTCAGTCCTAGCCCCTGTTCTTCCTCTGAGATTGGCCCCTTCCTAACAGGACCCTTTCATGGTATTTGCACCTTTCCCTACCAGTGACTTATATAATTGGACGAACCAGAACCCTTCTTTCTCTGATGAGCCACAAGGGCTCATATCCCTTTTAGATTCTGTTTTCTTCACCCATCAACCCACCTGGGATAACTGCCAACAGCTACTGCAGACCCTGTTCACCCCAGGAGAAAGAGAGCGCATTCGAAGGGAGGCCCAAAGATCCATTTGGGGACCAAATGGACTGCCCACTGGATGACCCTGTCTGCCTAGAAAGGGTTTTTCCCTCCTCCTGCCCCAACTGGGATCCTAAGAGGGATGAAGCTAAGGAGGCTCTAGACTGGTTTCGCCAGACTCTGATGAGGGGAGTGTGCGCTGCTGCCCGAAGGCCCACTAACCTTTCAAAGGTGAGCGAGACTATACAAGGCCCAAATGAGTCCCACAGCACATTCCTGGAGCACCTCCTGCAGGTGTACCATTTATACACCTCCATGGTTCCAGAGGCCCTGAAAATTGGAGAGCTATTAATATAGCCTTTGCAACCCAGTCGGCCCCTGATATCAGAAAAAAGTTACAAAAGTTAGAAGAGTTTGAAGGAAAGGTACTGTTTGAACTGGTGGAAATAGCCTAGTGGGTCTACAATAATAGAGACCCTCCTGAGGAAAGGCAGACTAAAAGATTGACTAAAGTCCTATTGGCTGCTACTGGAACATGACCCAACCCCTCCATTAGAGAGCCACCCTTCCCTAGAAGCCGGAAACTGGAGAAAGACCAATGTGCTTATTGCATAGAAAAAGGACACTGGAAAAATGAATGCCCTCAAAAGACTAAAAACCAGAGACAAAACAGATAAGAAACAGAAAAGGTTTTACAATTAGAAGAGGAGAACTGATGAGGCCAAAGATCTATTCAGATGAGCCCCCAAGAGCCTTTGGTAACTTTACAAGTGGGGGGCAAACCTGTGAGGTTCCTAGTGGACACAGGAGCCACATA
Source organism: Glaucomys volans (assembly GCA_020662805.1). Lineage (NCBI taxonomy): Eukaryota > Metazoa > Chordata > Mammalia > Rodentia > Sciuridae > Glaucomys > Glaucomys volans. The sequence continues at coordinate 146,305 of JAJEJO010004047.1, forward strand.
TTCAGTGTTGCAACAGGCCGAGGAACCCCTGTCGAAGCCTAAAGTCCCCATCCAAGGGGCCACAGGAGAGACTCAACACTGTTCCTGGACAAGGGCAAGAATTACTGATTTAGGTAGGGGAACAATTACTCTTTCTTGGTGATGCCGGACTGTCTATATCCTTTATTGGGAAGAGACTTACTACATAAACTACAAGCCTCCATATCTTTTTCCTCAGACTCAGCCCATCTAGAGTTTGGCTCCCCCACCCATACCTTGTTGACCTGCCCATTGGGGGAAGAATATCAATTAATCCCAGGTGAAAGTCTAGCTAAGGGCCTACTAAAGGACTCTAACTGTTCTGACAATTGTGATACTAGAGAGACTTTATTAAACTCCTTCCTCATGGAATTCCCCATGGTATGGGCCTAATCCAACCCTCCTGGACTGGCTGCACACCGGCCTCCCATCATTGTACAGTTGACCAGCAATGCTACTTCGATTAGGATGAAACAGTACCCTAACAGCCAAAAGGCCTGGCTGGGAATTGCCCCACACATAAATAGGTTAAGAGCAGAGGGAATCCTAATACCCTGTAAGTCAACCTGGAACACTCCCCTCCTGCCAGTCCAAAAACCTGGAACGGATGACTACCACCCAGTGCAGGATTTAAGAGAAGCTAACAAACGGGTAGAAACACCCCATGGTACCCAATCCTTATGCTCTGTTGAGCCTATTATCTCCATAGTACCAAGTCTATATGGTGCTGGACCTGAAAGATGCCTTCTTCAGTCTCCCATTGGCAGTGGTAAGTCAGCTGTTTTTTGTTTTTGAATGGACTGATCCAGAAGGCAGGAATGCAGGACAATTGACCTGGACAAGATTGCCACAGGGGTTTAAAAACTCCCCTACTTTGTTTGATGAGGCCGTTGGTCGAGACCTACAAAGTTACAAGAAGGAACACCCAGAAGTTACCTTGCTCCAGTATGTAGATGACCTACTTCTGGCTGCAAGGACCTACTCTGAGGTTTTTACTAGATGCCCTACAAGCCTTAAGGTACCAAGCGTCTGCCAAAAAGGCACAACTGTGTTCTAAAGAGGTAACCTACCTAGGGTATAAATTATATGAAGGACAAAGGTGGTTATCAGGAAAGAGGGTTCAAGTCCTCCAAATCCCTCCTCCCACCACTAAGAGACAAATCCATGAGTTCTTGGGAGCTGCAGGGTATTGCCGATTATGGACAGCAGGGTGTGCTGAAATCGCCCAAGGCTTGTATGAGGCAACCAAGGGGCAAGGGGAAGCAATCAATTGGACTAAAATGGAAGCTAAAAGCTTCCAAGATCTAAAAGGGGCTCTAAGCCAAGCCCCAGCCCTGGCTCTCCCTGACATCAAAAAAACTTTTCCATCTGTATGTGACAGAAAAAAGAGGAATAGCTAAAGGGGTGTTAACCCAAACCTTGGGACCATGGAAGAGGCCAAAGGCTTATCTGTCTAAACACCTGGAGCCTGTTGCTACTGGCTGGCCCAACTGCTTGAGGGCAATCACTGCTACTTCCCTACTGGTCAAGGAGGCTAGTAAACTAACATTGGGGTAAGAACTTATAATCACTGCACCCCACGTGGTTGAAACAATACTAAAGGCTCCACCCAACAAGTGGATAACCCACTACCAGGCTCTATTGTTGGACCCACAGCGAATAAAGTTTTCAGCTACCACAACTTTAAACCCTGCCACCTTGCTCCCTGATGATGATCCCTCCCAGCCCATACATGACTGTCTAGATATTTTAAACAGTTTCCAAGGGACTAGACTGGATTTACGGGACACACCCTGGAACAATCCTGAGGAAGAGGTCTTCATAGATGGCAGCAGCTTCATGGTGGATGGCATCAGATACGCTGGAGCTGCTGTGGTCACTGTAAATAAGGTAATCTGGGACATGGAACCTCAGCCCAAAAAGCAGAATTAATTGCTCTAGCCCAGGCCTTAAGATTTAGTAAGGGCAAAACTTAACATCTACACAGACAGTTGATATGCCTTTGCTACTGCTCATGTGCACAGGGCCATCTACAAAGAAAGAGGTTTATTAACCTCAGGAGGAAAGACAGTCAAAAATGTTCCAGAGATCCTGGCCTTGCTGGAGGTTATCTGGCTACCAAAGCAAGTCACTATCATGCATTGCAAGGCCCATCAAAGGGAGAAACTATAGAAGTACGAGGAAATAATTTTGTAGATCAAACTGCCAAAGAGATTGCCCCAAGACCAGTGGGACCATTGACCATTCTCCCAGCTCTCCCTGAGTGCATCCTACCTTCAGAGCCTGCCTACTCGGAACAGGACAACATAAAAATCAAGCAACTTGAGGCACATAAAAACTCAAAAGGATGGGCTACTCTGCCAGATGGCAGAATATACTTGCCACAGGACATTGGCTGAACTTTAATTCATCATTTACATCAAGGGCCCCACCTAGGTGAATCAAAGCTAACAGATTTACTCCGCAGAAGATACGATTTCCCAGGAATGCAGCACCTAATACAGTCCACCGTTCTGCAGTGCCCATCCTGCGTTCAGGTAAATGCTAAAAGAATTACAGGTTCATCTCATGAGCCCAGATACCAAGGACTGACTCTAGGAGAACACTGGGAAGTGGACTTTACTGAGGTAAAACCCGGCAGGTATGGATATGAGTGTTTACTTGTTTTTGTAGCTACGTACTCGGGATGGACTGAGGCATTTCCTACCAAGTCAAAACCAGCTCGAATTACAGTAAAAAAGCTACTTCAGGAAATCATTCCCAGATTTGGCCTCCCACTATCCATAGGGTTCAACAATGACCCCACCTTCATGGCAAAAATAATCCAATCCTTGTTGAGTGCCCTAGGAATTAATTGGAAACAACATTGTGCTTATAGGCCTCAAAGTTCAGGTCAGGTAGAAAGGATGAACAGGACCTTAAAGGAAACAATAACTAAGTTAATTCTGGAGACTGGCAAAACATGGGTAGACCTCCTTCTCTTTGCCCTCCTTTGGGTACGCTGCACCCCCTATAAAAAAGGGATTACCCCCTTTGAAATCATGTTTGGAAGACCCCCGCCCCTGTTACCTAAGCTGGACACATCCATAATTCATTCCATGGCTAGTGATCATCTTCTCGGTTCCCTACAGGTGTTACATCAACTACAAAAGGATATAAGTCAGGGTTGGGGGGGGAATCCCTACACACCCAATGTAAGGGGCCAAAAGGACCTACATTCCTTTCAGCCTGGAGATTTGGTATACACCAAGAAACTGCCATCCTCATCCTTGGAACCCTGATGGACCGGACCCTGGACCGAAATTCTAACAACTCCCACTGCTGTTAATGTTGCAGGGAAATCTGTGTGGATACACTGGACTCACATCAAGCCAGCTCCTGCTCCAAAACCAGAGGACCCTACCAGAAGATGGTCAATCCATTGACCAGTGGATGGTCAATCCACTAAAGTTAAGACTTATAAAATCCCCCTAACCACATTATACTTACTATTAGCTGTAACCCCCATTGTAATGCCCACTGAGTGTCCCTCTGACTGTTCCCCGTGTGGTATTTTCTCTGCCTACACATATGTTCCTGTCAGTTGCTATAAAAAGACAAATAAACAACAACAACAACAAAACAATAGATTGCACACACAGGGAAAATGTTATTGGGCAGGAATAGCAAAAGCCCCACTCACAGGAGTTAGCTGTCCTTGGGCCTCCCGGGGAACACTGGGAAAAGCCTTCTGTTGGACCAGAGTGACTCACTAAGGAATGTCAGATGGAGGAGGGGTCCAAGACCAACCTAGACATCAAGAAGTTTTCACCCAGATCCCTAAAATTTTACCAGGCCTGTTCCATCTCACTCATAAGCCTCTCAATCTGCCCATTAAATGGGAACCCCTACCTGAGGGCCAAATAGCAGTCCCTTATGTGGCCATACAGCTTTTAAATGCTTACCTGACAACTGGTCTGGGACTTGTGCTCTAGTTCAGCTTTTTCCTATGATAGATGATCTAGAGGGGACAATAGAAGTCCCTGTACCTGTAATGGAAGACATCAGAGCCAGGGAACCCCAAGTGGTCCTTCTAGCTACTTTAGGAATTTCTGGAGGACTACTATAATAGATTCCTTAGCAGCTGTAGTGTTACAAAACTGGAGGGGACTGGATTTGCTGGCTGCTGAAAAAGGGGGATTATGTCTACTTTTACAGGAGGAATGTTGCTTTTATGTAAATTGATCAAGGATAGTCTGAGATAAGGTAAAGGCCTTACAGGACTTCTACACAGTCAATATGCCCAACTAGAAAAACCTCATACTCCAGCTAGTCCCGTGGATTTGTTAGTATGCATAAGACCAGTGGGGAATGTTATAGTCCCCAAGAAACAAAATTCTCAAAAACCATGTCCCAGAAATGGAACAAACAATTCCCAGAAACCAAGCGGTGACCTTTAAATTAAGGAAGTTGGAAAGTCCCTAAAGGCCTAAATGTACCATCAGGAGGGAGAGATAGCTAACCGCTAATCGCTAACATCTGCTTCTGTAGTGTGCCTTGCTTGCATTGGCTAGAAACAGTGACTATACTGCCCACCCCACTCACACATCATTTTCCCTATAAATGCTGACAATGAAGGAACTAGCACGTGATTCCCCTCCACACCACTTTCAGGTGTATGGGTGGTTGTTGCTGGCCAGCTATAATAAAGGCTTCTTTTGGCTTTACGTGAACAGCTTGGATGATCTCGTTCTCGTCAGGTATAACAATACTAAAGAAGTTTGCTGGTGCAGTGACACATGCTTACGATCCCAGGCTGAGGCAGGAGGGTCTCAAGTTTGAGGCCAACTTCAGCAACTTGGCGAGGCCCTAAGCAACTTATGAAGACCTTGTCTCAGAATTTAGAAATTAATTAATTAATTAAAAGGGCTGAGAATGTGACTCCATGGTAAAGTACCCTTAAGTTAAATCCTCAGTTACCCCCCCCCCCAAAGAAAGGCAAGTTGAACTTAAAAATTATGCATCCACTAAATCTTCCATTGATTACCTATTTTCTATTGATTACTTCTCTTCTTCCTTAGGAAGTTGGGTGGGGGAAAGGAAGGGCACTTGTCCAGGAGACCTACCAGGCCACCTGGAAGCTTCAGCAACAGGCCCCCTTTCTGGGCACTGTGCTGGCCACCTGGTTGTGGTGGCAATGCTTGCTGGTTGTGGAGTCTAGAGACAGCAAATTGTTCCCAACCCTGGCCTGGCCTGGTCTAGCAAGGAAACCTGTAACTGTTGTCGTATGGACCTTTCCAATCCTTAGTGATCTCCCTCAGAAATCAAGAAAAAATCACGATTGTCATGGACAGAGGATTGTGATGAAATGGTAAAGTGCATCACTTCTTCAGGAATGTGAACATTGTGTTGTCTGGAGTGAAAAGAAAAAATGGACTGAGTGAGAAGAAATTCTTTGAATTGTCTGCTGGGGAAGACTCCTCTGCATAGGTAGAAGGTACTGTTATACTTCCCCAAAAGGTTCTCCAGCGCCATCAGGAGAGAGTCGGCCCCACCCTAAACCCCCCTCCCTATAGCCCAACCCTAATCCCTTCCGTGCCCTATAGCCCTGCCCTAATCCCTCCTCACCCTATAAAAGTTGGCAAGAACAGAATTAACGCACGATTTCCTGGCACCCCGCTTTTAGGCGTAAGGGAGGTTGTCACTGGCCAGCTAAAATAAAGGCTTCTTTTGGCTTTACGTGATCGGCTTGGATGATTTTATTTTCTTTGGGTACAACAGTACCTGCTCTGGCTAGCACTGGTTATAATGGAGGGCAGCTGATAGCAGCTTCTGCCACGTCCTGCTGCGCTCCATCTGAGGCTGGAGAACAGAACGCCCAGGCTCTTTCCAGGGGTTAACACCTCTGGGTGCACATGTTTTCTCTACCTTTTGGGGAATTCTGCCCCTCTCTGAGGAATGAGAGAGCAGTTTTCTGGACCTTCTTCTGCTCTGGTCATTTGTGTGATGTCTTGGGTATTGCTCAGTCTAAATGCTCAAATGAGTAGCACTTTTTTAAAGCAGATATTTACATCGGCAGTCCTCATTGGCTCTAGAAAGTTACTTTATAATAGGAAAGAAAACCATGTACGTGAACTTGAATCTCTCCCTCATCCTAGACCCACAAAAGGAGTAGATTCAAGTTCGGGTTAGTTGCCAACAGTTGCAATTCCACAGTCCAGAACCTTTAGCCAAGAATTTTGTTCCCTGTCTTTCCAAACCGATGGAGGGGGGAGGGGAGGAATGCTTGACAATGAGTGCTGCAGGGAGACAAAGTGACTTAGAACTCTGTCCACCCTGCCACCCTTCCTGAGAACCTGGTGGAGACTGACACCCTAGACAACCTGAAAATCTTTGCCAGATCAGGGCCCAAGGTCAAACTGGCCCTCTGGAGAAAGCCAGCCAATTCAAATGCTAAGTAATGTTCCCTAAAAGAATCTAACCCCAGGCATGAGATTCTTTCCTAAATTAGGTCATCTGCAAAGTGGGTTTTGAAAGCCATGTGGACTCTGACTTGAACTATGACCTTCTGAATAACATGCAACTTGTGGGATAGAAACTCATAGCTTTAGAAGCGAATCCTGGCAGTGTTGTGTTGACACTATTTTTGCTTGGCCTGAGTCTGCAAGATGTGCAGCTAGAAACATTCCTTATCCTGTCACAAATCAGATGGGGAGTGACTGAGAACTCTGGCGATCAGTTACAAACCAATCAGAATACCCTTTAAATGCGGAGCTCTTAAAGGATGTCATCAAGTAGATCTGATCTTCAGTTCTTTTGATGTTTTGTCTTATCTTGGTTTCACAGGAGAAATACACTTTGAGAGTTTTCCAAATGTGAAGCTTGTTAAGTGTTACATAATCTAAACCTGAGCTGGTAGTGTGATTGGTGGTAGAGTGCTTGCCTGACATGTGGAAGACCTCCATTCAACACTCAGCACCCCAAAAAAAGAAAAACCCCTTACAGAATAGATTAATAACAAACAAGTAAGGAGACTGAATTTTAATTAAAATTATATCATCAAAGAAAAGCCCAGGACCTGATTCCCCTATTGCTGAATTTTAGCAAACATTTAAAGAGAAGCACTAATATCAGCCTTTCTCAAACTCCTCCGAAAAACAAATTGGGAGGAAATATGCCCAAATTCATTTTATGAGGCCAGCATTATCCTGACACCAAAGCCAGATGATGACACTGAAAGAAAAGTAAAGAAGAAGTGAAAGAAAATGACACCAAGACACAAAGCTCGCCGTCGGAGAAGTTCCAAATTTATTCAGAAAAATGCTTGTACTTATAGGGTTAGGAGGGAGTGGATGTGTCAGGGCGAGTGATAGAACAGTGACTGATTAGTTAACCATGGTTACTAAGGGGCTTCAGTGTAGTGTCAAAATGTTAATTGGCTCCTGGTTCGTGCCAGTGGGAAGAGTTATGGGGGGATTAGGCCGGGAAGAGAAGCCTAGCCAGCGCCATGTTGAGAAGTTACAAGGGGATATAAAAAACAACCTTATAAGAAGAAGAAAAAAGGTAGGTCAATAACCCCAATAAACAGAAAAATACTCAGAACAAATAAACAAACGAGGACAGTGTATTCAACAGGACATTAAAAGGCTCAGTCACAAAGATCAAGTGGGGTTTATCCCTGAGATGCAAGGATGGTTCGACATATAAAATCATACAAAAATCAGCCCATGTGGTATAACACATTAACAGAATGAAGGACAAAATCTGTATGATCATCTCAATAGAGTCAGAAAAAAAAAAAGAATTTGACAAAATTCAACATTCTATCCACACAAAGACTCTAATGTACAGAAGGACTGTACTAAAGGCCACAAAGGACAAGCTCACAGATAACATAGTCAATGATGAAAAGTTGAGAACCTTTCCTCTAAGATCAGAAACAAGGCAAGAATGTCTCCTATTGCAATTTCTATTCAATCTAGTACTGGAAGTTTTGAGCAGAATAATTAGGCAAGAAAAAGAAAGAAAGGCCACCGAAATTGGAAAGAAAAAAGTGAAATCATCTATTTGCAGTTGACATGGTCCTTATACAGAAAATTCTGAGACTCCCCCAAATTGATAGAACTCATAAATGAATTCAGTAAAGTTACAGGACACAAAATCAACATAGAAAAACAAAACAAAACAGTGGTGTTGCTGTAGCAACAAACTACTCAGGAAAAAAAAATCAAATGAAACAACTCCATTTACAATAGATATAATAGCTTGTGTAGCATGAGTGAAGCACCGGGTTTGATCCTGAACCCTTGATGCTTCTAGAAACCAAGCATCAAGGAGTTTCAGGGATTGGCCTGAAGACACAGAACTAGTCAGGATGGAGTGGTACCTGTTTCAGTCAGCCCTTCAATGCTGTGACCAAAGACCGGACAAGAACAATCTTAGAGGAGGAGAAGTCTATTTTGGGGCTCACAGTTTCAGACACCTCAGTCCACAGATGGCCAACTCCATTCCCTGGGGTCTGAGATGAAGCAGAACATCATGGCAGTGTTATAGCAACAGAAAACAGATTAAAATGTTGTGTTCCCCAGGGAGATTCTCCAGCGCAACGGGAGAGCCAGCCCCACCCCAATCCCAAATCCCCTCTCTATAGCCCACCCCAATCCCTTCCTGCACCCTATAAAAGTTGGCAACAAAAGAACTAACGTGCGATTTTCCTGTCACCCCGCTTTTAGGTGTAAGGGTGGTCGTCGCTGGCCAGCTAAAATAAAGGCTTCTTTGGGCTTTACGCGATCGGCTTGGATGATCTTATTTTCTTTGGGTACAACAGCAGAAGTATGTGGAGGAAAGGGGCTTGGGACATGATGATCAAGAAGCAGAGAGCTCTCAACAAGGACAATATGCATATAGACCAAAGGCTCATCCCCAGGGAACTACCTCCTCCAGCCACACCCTACCTGCCAATAGATACCACCAAGTTAATCCCTATCAGGAGATTAATGCACTGATTAGGTTAAGGCTCTTATAACCCAATCATTTCATCTCTAAACTTTCATTGTCTCACACATGAGCTTCTGGGGAAAGCCTAATATCTAAACCATAACAGTCCCCGTGGGTGTAGAGTGTTTAACATCTCCCCATACTGCTTCCCACAGGCACCTAGCACCCATCAATTCAAACAATTTCCTTGTTGCTTCTCAGATACTGCCCTTACCTCAGCTCCCTTTCAAAAACCATAGCTACTGCTTGAACCCCATCACTGCCCAGACACCCCACTGCTGACACCTGGACTCTTCCTTTTGCCTATTTTTTTGTACCAGGGATTGAACTCAGGGATGCTTAACCACTGAACCACATCCCCAGTCCCTTTTTATTTTTAATTTTGAGACAGGGTCTCACTAAGTTTCTTAGAGCCTCGCTAAATTACTGATGCTGGCTTTGAACTTGTAATCCTCCTGCTTCAGCCTCCCAAGTCACTGGGATTACAAGCATGTCCCAGCTCTTTTGTCTTCTTTGTCCACACCCTCAGGCATTTCACAGTTCCTTCCCTGCTTCTGCATCAAAGTTTCTCTTGACCTGCAGTTACATCCTGTGCCCATTTGCTTCCTGCCTCCGTATTTTCCAGACTTCCACCTGCTTTACTTCTTCTCTAACTTGCTTGGCTTCCACACTCCTACACTCACAGACCCCGTCCATTTCTCACAAGTTGACTAATCCCCTCCCAGGAATCTGCCCTACTTAAACTTTCTGCCCTGGAGTGTTTTGATGAATGCATTCATAATTACTATTCTTGATCCCTGCTCAGTGCTTGGCGGATGATCCTTGGTTGGTAGCAGATAGATGACTGCACCTTCTGCTCTAGGGGTAAATGGGGCCCTGGGGGTAAATTCACCTCCCATTAATTCCCAACACACCAGGCAGGAGCTGTGTAAGGAGCTTGCTTGACTGAAAAAGGGTATTGTCACTTAGGAATGTGGCAAGTAGGTTCTGGGGTGTAGTGAGTGTGGAGTTTCCAGAAAAACCAAGCCAAACCAAAAGAAAAGGATAAAATAATAAGAAAGACAAAAGTAAGAGTCAGTAGAGCAACTTCTACACCAGGTCACTAATCCTTGCAGCTGGGCTGATGGTGGGAGGGAAGTCCTGTAGCCTAAAAGGGCCCTGATCACAAAACCAGAATAGCTGAGACTGAGAGGACCAGAAGGAAGAGGTGGTGGGGGCCTGTGGCACTTTCCAGGGCTTGTCTGGCATGGGCAGGTTCGTTTAGGACAGGAGCAGGGCATGTAATCTCTTCCTCTGGTCAACGCTGTGTTTTCTGTTTCTATCTTTACCCCTCAGAAGCAATAGTAGTCCTGCTCCTGATTTTCTCATTGGTTCAATATTTGGTTTTGCTCTTCATTCCCTTTCTTTTATGCAAACCTATTCAGAGCTTTTGCATCATAAATACACTATTACACTTACTAGTATATGGTAAATATACTATTATGTTTATTAGTTTGAAATCTAAACTCAGCTCTATCTTTTTCTAGCACCTTCTCTCTTTCCCTTCAGTTCAGGCATCAGGAGCTGCCCACCTCCTTAGCTCCCTCTGCCTTCTTGACCTCTCCAGGCTGCTGTTGCCAGTGGTCCTGGTGCATTATCTGCATGTCTTCTACTGCAACCAGTGCCTTTTCCTGGGTGTCATCCTGCCTGAACCCTCTAGGGCACATGGCAGCCTCTCTGGGATACTCGTCTCCCTTGGCCTTTATCACACACTGTCTTCTGGCTTTCCTCTTTGCTCATGGACTATGGGTCCCTTTTATGAACTCACCTTTTTCTTCTACTGATCCTTAAATGCAAATATTCACCAAATCCTGGTCCTGTTTTTTGCTATACATTCTCTCCCTTTGAAATCTCCTTTACTGCAATGGTTTTAGCTTGCCCGTATGCCAATAACTCCCTAAATATATTACTGTTAGACCCAGGGCAGGAACTGGGATGAAAAGCTTAAAGTAGTGGTTTTAAAAATCAGTAATCTTGAAAAAATAATCTTGATATAATATTATTAAAAAATCAAAAGAAAAGTAAAAAAATTAATTATGAACAAAATATCAGAATTTTAAATAAAGATGGGATCAATAACAGTACTATACAGACCCATCTTGAAGTCGGAGGCAAAAGGAAAAATCAGTAGCACTGCTCCTTAAGCATGCCAGTGATCCTCAAGATCAGAGGGGCTCCACGATGGCTGTGCATTAGGATCCCTGAGAAGCTGTGTTTTTTCCTTTGATTTTATTTGCATTGAGATAAAATTCATGTAACATAAAATTCATAATTTCAGGGTAGAAATAGTGTTTTTAAAGTATATTAATGATGTTATACAAACATCACCACTAATTCTAGAACATTTCTACCACCCCAAGTAGAAACTCCATGCCCATTAGCAGTCCTTCCCCATTCCTCTACTTGTACTGATTTTCTGTCTCTATGGATTTGCTTATTTTGGACATTTTATATGAATATGTGTTGGGCCAGGCGTGGTGGTGCACGCCTGTAATCCAAGCGACTTGGGAGGCTGAGGCAGGAGGATTGCGAGTTCAAAGCCAGCCTCAGCAACTTAGTGAGGCCCTAAGCAACTCAGTGAGACCCTGTCTCTAAATAAAATACAAAATAGGGCTGGGGATGTGGCTCAGTGGCTGAGTGTCCCTGAGTTCAATCCCTGGTTCCAA
>JAJEJO010004047.1:158103-174481 GCA_020662805.1 Glaucomys volans
AAAAAAAATAAAAAATAAAAAATAAAAAATAAATATGTGTTGGACTTTCATGAAATATGTGTCTGACTTCTTTCACTTAGCACAATTTTTTCAAGGTTCATCCACGTTATAGTATATATTGAACAATATTTCTTTTTATGACTGAATCGTAGTCCATTGTATGGATGTGTTGGGGAGTTTTTTTAAAAAAAATGATGATGCCCCAAGCTCTGTCCTCAGAAATTCTGATTCCCTTCATCTGCAGTAGAATCCAGGCATTTTATTTTAGGTGTTCCCTTTCCCTATGTGATACAAATGGCCAGCCAGGGTTGAAACTGTTACCCTAGAGAGTTCATCAAGCCCTTTGTCTTCAGAGTTCCTATCGAAACTACGACTTACCTCCCTATAAGGACTTTATCATGCTTCAGACACAATACTTTATGTCTTTCTTTTCCACTAGATACTGAGCTTTCAAGTGCAAGATCATGTTTTAACCATTTTTGTATCTTGCCAAGTCTTTCTCTGTGCCTGATCCTTGATAGATTCAGACTGATAAATGAATAAATTCACTGAATAAAAGGAATGAGTGAATAATGAACTATATACTTCACTACATTATTAAATGGTACACTGGACAAATTAAACTTTTTGTATGGGCTAAGAATCATCATAACAAACACATATTGTTGTACAGAACTGCAATGTGGTAATGCACCCAAGAGTCATCCAAGTTAACAGAAATATTTATTACCATCTTTGCCACCATTATTCTTTTTTTGTTTTTTGGGTTTTTTTTTTTTTGCAGTGCTAGGGATTGAACCCAGGGCCTGTGTCGATAGGCAAGCACTGTATGAACTGAGCTATATCCCTAGCCCTGCCACCATTATTATTTGCTAGTGCTACAAACTCGGAAGAACTGAGCATTTCGAGTGGAATCCAGATAAACAAGTTTGAAAAATAAGGAGCTTAATTTAATGTGGAGTGAAATCCAAGCTAATTGATTCAAGCCTGAAGATGATTCCTGCCTTTCTTCTCAAGTAGATGGGTTTTGCAAGACCCATGTGAGTGCCCTCAGGAAGATCACAAGTCTAAGGCCAGCCGCAGCAATTTGTGAGACCCTTGGCAACTTATGGAGACCTTGACTCAAAAAAAAAAAAAAAATTAAAATAAAAAAGGATCGGAGAGCTGGGCTTGGTGGCACATGTTTGTAGTTCCACTGGCTCAGGAGGCTGAGGCAGGAGGATAGCAACTTCAAAGCCAGCCTCAGCAAAAGCGAGGTGCTAAGCAACTCAGTGAGACCCTGTCTCTAAATAAAATACAAAATAGGGCTGGGGGTGTGGCTCAGTGGTCCAGTGCCTCTGAGTTCAATCCCCAGTACACCCCCAACACCCCCCAAAAGAAAAAAGGACCAGAGATGTAGCTCAGGGGTCAAGTGCTGCAGGGATTCAATACCTAGCTCTAAAAAAAACTCCCCAAAACTATGGAAGTTAATTTGACATGACATATGGTAGTATTTTTTTTTTCCACTTTGCTCAGTTTTCATTGACTAGGCATAAGCTAATGGGCTGCCCACATGCTGCCTGCAAACATTCCACCACTGTCTTTCCTGTTGAACGGTGTAGCTGCTGCAGGGCTGCATGAGTGGTAACAAGATTCACGCTGCCCATCTAGCCCTGTCTTCTATCTTGTCCCTAAAGTAGCTGATACTGGATTAGTGGCTGACCTAATGTGTAGGTCTGACTCCTAATCTTCAAAATGACAGTTGGCTTTGATTCCAAACACAGTCACTGCTGTAGTTTGGCTCTAGAAGTTTCCCCAAAAGCAAAAGGCTTGGTTCTCAGCCTGGCACTGTGGCCAAAAGCTCAGTCCTTGTGTTGTACCCAAAGAAAATAAAATCATCCAAGTTGATCACGTGAAGCCAAAAGAAGCCTTTATTTTAGCTGGCCAGCGATGATCCCCTTACACCTAAAAGCAGTGTGCAGGGAAAATCATGCATTAGTTCTTTTGTTGCCAACTTTTATAGGGTGCCAGGAGGGATTAGGGTGGGGCTATAGGGAGGGGAAGGGATTGGGGTGGGCTACAGGGAGGGGATTTGGGGTTGGGGTGGGGCTGACTCTCCCGATGGTGCTGGATAATCTCCCTGGGGAGCACCAACATTTTTAATCTGTTTTCTGTTGCTATAACATTCCCCACTGGTCTTATCCACATTAACAAATCCTAGTTTAGGAAACTAGTGGTTTTTCAGTTTCCAACTTCCCAGACTCTGATGGGTTCCATTCCTCAATTTGATCAGATTTCTTATTTTACACTGCTTGTCCTTAATTAGGAACTTTTCACTTCTGTAAGGAGAGAGAGTGCCGACCGCTCTTGCTGCTTCCAGCTGGAAGGGGGTGGAGTCTGGGGAAGCAGTTTGAAGTTCCTTTTAGAAATCTGGTCAATGAGGAGCAGAAGTCTGCTTGGAAAGAGCAGGTTGTAAAGTCATCTGGGGTGGGTGCTTCTATGAGAGAGAAACAAAATGACATAAGTACCAAAATGAGGTTAATATAGAATATCATGACATGGTAGAAGTCAATCTTTCAATAGGTGGAAGAACTGAGAAGTTGTTCCCATAACAAGACCTATCAAATGCTGGAGAGGGTGAGGCCTTTATTTGAGAACTTGAGTTATCAGGTACATTTGCCTAAGAATCTCTCTTTTGTAGCCTCCAGTCCTATTCTAGGGGCTAACACAAGTACATCTTAAGTTACATTAAACTATTGTTTCTTTTAAATGCTCAAGAAAGTCTATGGTTTGGTTTGGTTTTAACTGTTTTGCTAGGTGTTTAAGATCAAGTTGGTCAAATTGACCTGTTCCTGTCTCTTAAGAGTCAGCTGAGTTTTCACAGGGGTCACTCGTGGGGACTTTGAGAGTAGCTTCTTAGCTTTGTTCCTGTGCTTGGGTGGTGGCAGCTCCTGCATTTCAGCAGCTCCTTCTTTCCAGCAGCCTCTGCATTCTGGGGCAGGCAGCAGAGCTCCTCCTGGATTCCAGCAGCTCCAAGGCAGTGGCATCTGCCTTGTGGACAGCTGACAGCTTTTTGTTTCCATTCATGGCAAAGGGAAGCTGGTCCCTGCTCACTCCCATCAGTCCCAGGAGGGCAGGGGCCAAGCCTATCTGGCCCACTGTTGCACCTCCTTGTTCTCAGCAATCTCTGCTGCGTCTCCAACTCTGGGGGACAAGCCTGGAATGCATGGGCTATTGAGGAGCATCCACTCAGATTGGGTTCTGTCCTGGATGGCTCTGAGTTCTGGTGGCAGTGGCATCTGGGCCCCAGTGGCTCTTGTGCTCTGGCTGTGGCAGTTCACACAACCTGGAGGCCGATGGTAGCTGGTGTTTCCTTGGCTCTGGACACAGTGGTGCCTTCTGTGCAACATAGAAACCAGGCGGTGTCTTTTGCCCACTGTCTGCATGGATGAAAACTCTGAGTTCTGGCAGCAGCGAAGGCAGCAGTGTTGACCTGGAGTTGTAAAGTTCCTTAGAGAAGCTCTCTCATTCCCTGGATGCAGGCTGACTCTGAGGTCAAGAACCAAAACTGATTTTCTTGGCCCCTTTGTTTTAATCTCAATCCTTAAGTTTGATCTTAAACATCCAGCCAGCCAGTTTCACCAGTTATTATCTCATCTATTTCATAGGTGATGGCTTAGTATACTTCTTCAAAACATTCATCTGGCATCAGCTATAGAGCTTACAAAGAAAATACAAAATAATTAACAACAGTAAAAACATATCTAGTTTGTGTAATAGTCATCCTGAATCCTGCCTGAGTTATATATTATATTTCCTATTTGATATTACAGTAATTCTACAACAAAAAACAACCTTTTGAATGTAACTTTAAATGAGCTGAAAGCTGACTTATTTTGGAAACATTCTGACTTGTAGCAGGGTGGGAGGCAGACCCTTATTTCAGGTAAGGTAGGGCCTTTTACAATCTTAGGCAGAGTGTTCCAGGTTTGAAGTTATTTTTGCCACCTCTTAAGACATCATTTTATACAATTTATATGTATTATTTCCTGAATCTATGTGAATAGTTGTCAACACAATATATTGCATTTAAAAAAATCAAGGAAAGGCTGTGAGATTTTAACTTTCCTTTTGTGTGGCAAAGTGACCAAATACATTTGCATTTAAATTTTAAGCTCAGTGTAAAAAGTAACAAATTTACATATACCCTATTGATAGCAGGTTCTGTTACAGAACATTAAATGATAAAAATAAGTCCCCAATAAAATTTGCCATTCCCATAAGCCTGAAACTACCAACACAGACAAGTCTAACCTGGAGAACAGCAGCCCGACAAATTCCCTGCTCTAAAGACCTGCATACCCAGAAGACATGGACACATGAATATACAAAGAGCAACCAAACCTAGTTTTTCGAGGAAAAAAACCCTAGGGTCTGCAATATAACACAATACCCTACCAGTTATTTAACCACAATAAAGAATAAAACTTAAAGAAATCCTTGTCATTTTAACATATTGATTACACTTTGATTTATATTAGCCCATTAACATTTGATGTTAGGGGAAAACTTTAAACAGTTTCTAATTGATGATCTCACATACATATAACTACTTAGTTACACAAAAACTTGTTGGAATTTGCCCTTTACCTACACAGAGATTTTCTTACCCAGAAATATTTTCCCTTTCCTTTTACCGAATATATTTTTGTACCTAGAACTTTCCACTTTCCCTTTCCCACTTGTTGACTCCTCCCTTGTTCCTATTCTAAAACAACTCCTATGAAATTTCTGAATTTAGATAAATTATTAGGATTTCACTCTTAGTAACCTTGCTCTCAGGGATTATACAAAACAATTCCAAATCCCTTTATTTACCAATCCATGAAAACACCAATAACACTAAAGCATGTTACCCCATGGAATTTAAGGTGTAATATATTAACTCTAATTTACTTATTTTACTGTAATAACCAAGATCAGACAAGTATTTTGAATAGTATTTGCCATCTCTTTCCTGTGGAAAAGTCCTTTAAAAAATTGATATTATACATTTTATAGACATTAACTTTTTTTTAATTGACCACCTAGAGACTTGTGAGGTTAGATATATTTTACCTTCATTTATTTACTGAACTTAAATTGAACCTTTTTAATCACGTGAATCAAATATACCTGGATCCATTTTTTCTTTCAGCATTCTCTATTTTAATCTCTAATATCATGTACATGAATTTTGGACAGAATATACACTTAAACAAAGGCTTTGTAGGTTTTTATCTCCATTGCAATGTAACAAGATGTTCAAAAATCTAAGTTGAATAAAAAATAGGACTGACCAAAAGTTATGAGCTCAACAAGTATTCGGCCAACCGTTAGTTATTCTCAAATAAAACATTCTTTCCGTTTTTTTTCCTTGGGTTGGAAATTGGTCTCCTACTGGGCTTTTTGCTTCCTCTATTGTCATTTCAATATAAGTTCTACTTGAGATTTGGTTCCAGCAGAAATCTGATATCTCAGGCACTTTAACCATTTTTATCAGGACAGGGTTTGAATGCTTAAGAGCTCTGTAATGGGCTTTTGCTATTCCTCCTAGGTGGAGGCACATGTCATTTACATGTTGTAAAACAATTTGCTGTGGGGGTACTGTAACACTGGGGAGGGGGGTTGGATTGGTTCCTTCTTCCCCTTGGGAAGGCGAGAGGGAGGATGCCCCTGAGCCACCTTCCCCCTCCCTCGGACCCTGGATTTGGAAATGACTTTTGGCAGTTACCTGAGTCTTGAGGGATTGGTAGCAGTGTGAACTGCATTTAAGTCAGGTCTGGCCTTTGCCATCAAACTGGTGCAGTCTCTCCTAGTTCCTGAACTAGAGCACAGGGAATCTGAAAGGCAATGCTTAAGCCATAATCCAAATTTGAATGGAAGCACCAGGTCCTGATGGTTTGGCTGTCTATTGCCCTGAGGGCCCCAATCAACCTCGAAAGTGGACCATTCTGATTTACAAAACTTTCTTAAGTTACATCCATTAATGAAAGCTCTGTAGTCAGCGGCATGTTCTTGGAAGTCCTGAGAATTATCTAAAAAACAAGTTAGAACAGTGGGGCACGTGGTTGACTGATTCTGTCCCATAGAAGACTGTCCTGGAGAGAGATGCTACATAGAAAGCAAAGCCACAACACAGAAAACACAAATGGCCATGAACCAGACAAGACAAATACAGACAGAGACATCGACTGACCAGATTAGTCCCCATGCAGCCTACCAGACTGGGCCCACACGGAGATCCTACCAGACTCTGCACAGAGGCCTACCGGACTAGGCCCAAGCCACATGCGGCAGCGGAGCAGACCCAGCCCCAGGTGGTGGTCATGCCGGAAGCCACACGGCGGCTATGCCGGCAGCAGGCCATGGTGGCGGCCAAGTTGAGCAGACCCCATGTGGCCCAAACCAGACTAACAAGACAAAGACAGACAGACAATGGCCAACCAGATTAGGCCCCATGCAGCCTACCAGACTGGGCCCACGAGGGGGCCCACCAGACTGAACCCCACGGGGGGCCCCACAGATTGAACCCACAAGGGAGTTCACCAGACTAGGCCTCACGAGGAGGCCTACCAGGAGCCAGGAGTGACGTCTTGCCCCGACCTGGGACTCGTGTAAGCGACTATGTCCAGTCTGACCACATCCCCCAGATACAGATAGTTGACTCACCCAAACAGGATACCAGGTGGCTTCGTCCAGAAGAGCATCCTGAAGATTGGCTGGGGTCCCCCCAAGAGCGAGGCTGAGGTATGTCTCTCAGGAGCTCCCCTTTACTCAGGGTAGGGCTCCCAGGCAACCATCACAGGAGGCCAATTTAGGTGTGAGGGCTTGGAGAAATTAAATCTCACTGGGGCCTCCAAATGTTGTACCCAAAGAAAATAAAATCATTCAAGCCGATCACGTAAAGCCAAAGAAGCCTTTATGTTAGCTGGCCAGTGACAATTGCCCTTACTCCTAAACGCCGTGTGCCGGGAAAATCGTGCATTAGTTCTTTTGTTGTCAACTTTTATAGGGGGCGGGAAGGGATTGGGGTGGGCTATAGGGAGGGGATTTGGGGTTGGGGTGGGGCTGACTCTCCTGATCGAGCTGGAGAATCTCCCTGGGGAGCACCAACATTTTAATCTGTTTTCTGTTGCTATAACACTTGTCCCCAATGCCAACCCAATAATGAGGACATGGTTTTGAGAAAAAGAAAAAAAATTTTATTGCTGTGCTAGCAAAGGAGAAACACAGGGGACTCCTGTCCCAGAGGCTGTGTGATTCTGCTCATCAGCAGGAACAGGGAGCTTTCAAAGAGGTGACTCAAAGGTTACATCCCACATGTTCTCTGCCTGGAGTTGTAATTCACTTGTTAATTTGGAAGATGGTCATTTCTGAGATCTTCTGGTACCATCCCCAAAGTCTGGATTACTTAGTTTCTATGATGGGTGTGTATAAGGATAGATAACTCTGGTTAGGAGGGGAAGAAAGATAATCCAGTTTCCTCTGAGATTAGGGAGGGGGAGAGAGGAAGAGAAAGAACCATGTCCATTTTAAAAATCAGCTGCAGTGGCAGAGCAGCAAGGGTTATATTCAAAGCATAAAGTGAGTCACTGTTTCATTTCCCCACTGTCAATTTCTACATTCCATTTCTAAGGAAAAATGCGTGAAGACATCTCCAAGCTGCTTCCTGCTGAAAGAGGGCAAACTTGGGGGAGGTAGGTAACTTAAAGTCCTTGTTCTCTATCAGGTGGGGCATGGACTGTTAAGGGCACTCAGCATCAGAGCAGTCCAGAGGTTCACATGGCAGATGGCAGGTCACTGGGCAAGGCATACATAGGGCAGGGATCATGCTAAGACAATAACAAACAAGATATCAAAGCATTACTTTTTTTAAAATAAACAATTAGCATGAAAGCAATTAGTATTTCAGCCAGTCCCTGAAAACCATGAGGATAGTAATTCATAATCTTATCAGTAAAAACAGATCAAATTTATCAATGTAGGAGGTTAGGAAGATTTGTAGGCCTATAAAATCAGATTCAAATTAACTTAGGACAAATTTGTGACTTTAGGGTCGTTTGTGATCTTTATTATTAGACACTCTCACACAAGAACCCTTCCTTTATAGACTCCAGCTTTATTTACTTTTGCTACACTGACACAATGTACATCTTAAGTTGCATTTAAAAAACTACAACAACAACATCATTTTTCCTTTTAAATGTCCATGTAGGACTGTGATTAGGCTACATGCTCCTATCAGGTGTTTAAGGCCAAGTTGGTTAAAACAGACCTTGTTCCTTTCTATTCTTAAGGGTCAGCTGACATTCCTCAGAGATCACACTTGGGGATATGTGCAAAACCTCCAGGCTCCTTTAGCTTTCCTCTACCAGTGGTGCCACCTGCCAGGATGGGTCAGGGTCTGGCTGACAATAGGTGGCTTCTCTTGGAAACATCAGGGACATTCCCATCTCCAATGACCTTCCTCTTTGAAGAATGTGTACTAGTTGGCTTCCTGTTCTCTAGGTTCCTCTTGATCTCCCTAATCAACAGATTGGGTGACTCACCATAGCTGTAGGGCTCAGAGAGGGGTCCCATCATTCTTTGGGTCCAGGCAAGGGCCAAAATGTAGGCTACTTTTCCCTGGGCCTTTTTAATTCCTTGATTTTGGTCTCCAAGTTTTGGGTTTTAAACACCCAGCAAGCTAGTTTCACCAGTCTTAAAGAGGGAGTAACAGGTTATAACTTCAATATCTATAATTTTACAGTTACCCCTTTCATTTAATTGGGGTATTATTAACAGAAGTCAGCATTATATACTGTCTGTCCTGTAGGTGATGGTTTATTATCTCAAATTAACTCAATGTGTTTTATTAGAAAGTAGTACCTCTGCAAAATACTAACAAGGAGGAGATATAAAGTTTACAAGGAAAATACAAAATGAAATTAACAGAACAAGAAATTATTCAATTTGTGTAATAGCTACGAACCAAGAAAAATGACTTTTTAAAATCTCTATATAAGTATATAACCTTTACTTGGTTATATATTATATCCCTTATTTGAGATCACAATAACCTTTACGACAAAAATTAGTCTTTTGAATGCAACTTTAAGAGAGCTGAAGTTTAGCCTATTTTGGAGCCAGTCTAACATTGAGTAAGGTGGTAGGCAAAGCCTTATCTCAGGTAAGATGGGGTTCTTCACAAGTAACACAGCACAACATTACATCTGAAACATGAATTAAGAAAGGCTAAGAGACCTTTTAATTTCCTTTTTGTGGAAAAAGTGAAAGAATGCTTCCATGTTTCACAAAGTTGCCTTTAATTAGATTGGGGGGTCCTTATTATTTTCCAAAAATGTATTTAAATTCCAATTCCAGTGTGTGGGGTAACACAAAATTGTACATATAACTCATTGACAACAGATTACTTTATCCAGCTATAAAACATTAAATGACATGAATAAATACCAACAATATTTGTTGTTTTTATGCAAATCCAAGATTTTGCTATACACAATTTTAGTTTGAAAAACACCAACTTGGCAAAGTGCTCTCCTAAGCTTTACATTTAACTGAGCTTAACTTTTAAAGTACAATTTAGAATTCGGATGTATGGTAATAATAATCACAGGTCTGCATGGGTTAACAGAAATCAAAGGATAGCCTTAAATCTCACACATTAGAAAACAGTGGAAATGATCAGAAATGAACTTAGTTGTTGTTCCTTCCGCACCGAACAACAAAGGTTGGGTGCCCTCCCATGGACCAGCCAGGGGGGGCACGGGGGTCAAACAGGATGGTGAGTGTCGATGGCTGAAAAACGCACACCAGCCGGGAGTCTGTCCAGAAGTATCTCAGTTTAATGGAGGAGTGAAACAGGTATACGAAAAGGGAGTGAGGGGAGGAGATACAGGCGGGGGCCAATCATTTTAAAGGTCAACAGCACATGCATTATACAGCAAGGCCTGCAGGGCAGAGGTCTGCTAAGATGTAAAGCTGCTCAGGTTCATGGAAGTTGAATGAGCCAATCCTGGGCCGCCACCTTGGTGGTACCACGAGTGGGGGAGGCTTTTGCCCCGAGGGTGTTGTTAATGTGGTCGCCATCTTAAGGTGTGTCCCTACATCTCCCCCTTTTTGTTTTATTATTGTCGCTAGGTGGAATTCCTGTCTTAGGTTGTTCATGGCAAATCGCATTCTTACCTGTCATTGGAAGCCTGGCCTCCTTAGGGCCAGGGTCCTGTCTTAGGTTGATATGCGGTTTCCACAAATCTTACCCGTCATTGGAGATTCCACCATAGGTAACCTCCAGGGGTGGAGCCTCAGCTTGAGCCTGTCTTAGGTTGCCCCAGCACTTGGGGTCTTACCCGTCATTGACTCAAGGGGTCCCTATGGCGATGGCAACATTACACCCTAGTGGTGGCATAACGATCCTCCTCGGAGCTGGTGGCCAATCTTTGATATTGAACTTGGACGCTCATTAATTGAACTGCTTCAAGGCACTTTTGGATGAACTGCATGACCTTGTTGAAGAGGAAGGGACGCGGTGAATCCAAGAGGCAGCACCATCGCCAAGGTGTCAGGAGGGTCGGGGTCCTCTTATTTCTGTTATGAGAAAAAAAAGAAAGAAAAGAACCTCAAGAGGCAGAGCTTCCTGGGTTAGACTTCTCACTTTCAGGAGAAGAATGATCATTATCGGTAGAGGGGTGATATTTGATGTTTTTTGCAGGTATCCAAATAGGTTTATTCTCCCCAATAGGGAACACACATCCAAACCCTCTCCCTACAGTCAGGAGAGGATCAGGACCCCGCCAGGCCCCTGTGAGAGGGTCCTTCCAACGGACTTTGATGGTTTGATATTTTATTGTAGTAGCCCAATGTTTCTGGAATGGTGAAAGATTATCTTCTTTGGAAAAATTTGAAATATTCAGAGTACACAATACCATTTTTAACTGATCATGGGGGGAGGATATTCCCCCTTTTTGTTTTATTAATTGGGTCTTTAAAGTACGGTTTTGGCGTTCTATAATCGCCTGTCCGGTGGGATTATGTGGTATACCCGTAGAATGTTGAATGTTCCAGTGTTCTACAAATGTTGAGAAAGATTTACTAGCAAAGCAAGGGCCATTATCAGTTTTAAGTTGCTTGGGCAGACCAAGGACAGCAAAACATTGTAAGACCAGGGCAGGTTGGGGAGCAAATTAGCAATATAAAGGCTATCTGTAAACAGATTGAACACCTCAGGTAACTCTTGTAGTGCTAGGACCACAGCATAAAGTTCTTTAAATTGTGCTGAGCCTTGGACATCATGAACAATAGTTTTAGGATTTTCATTTCCTTGCATGAAAGGGGGAAAAATAACTATAGCTGCACCTCTTTTACCCCCATCAGAGAAGACTGTGGGGTAAGAGGGATTAGCGTTAAGCAAGAACAGTTTAGGTGGCACCCAATCTAGCTGGGAAAAAGAACTCATCCATTTATAGGGGCCGTAATGGCAATCTACTTGTCCAAAAAATCCCTCCATGGCTATCGCGATGCGATTGTTGTTTCTCTGCAGCCATGTGAAATCAGTTAGTCTGAATGGAACAATGAGGGCATGGGGTTGAAGGCCAAAGAGGTGAAGAGACAAATTTCTCCCCTTAGTTATGCAGTCTGCAAGTTGGTCTAACATGGCATAGACTCGGGGGATACCCCCAACAGACAGATGAACCCAATGTATGGGGTCTTCACCTTGTGCTAGGAGACCAGTGAAGAGAAACTTCCCACTAAAAATATAGAAAGTTAAAGGCAATGAGGGATTATACCTCCTCAGACAGGAGTAATCAATGGCTTCCTGAACTTTAAGAAGAGTATCCATGTGTGTGCTATCTAGTGTAATAGTTGAGGACAAATTTGTGCCCCGGAGGAGTTCAAAAAGAGGGGTAAGCTCCTCCGTGCTAATAGAGATCCATGGCCTCATCCAATTAATCTCTCCAAGAAGCTTTTGGAGCTGAGGAAGAGAGTAACTTTTTTGTACCTGGAGTTGAGGCTTTACTGGAGAGACCACGTCCAGTTCTAGAATGGATCCCAAAATCTTAAACGGGGGGAGCTTCTGGACCTTTTCAGGTGCAATTTGAAATCCCAATCCATGAAGTAAACGGAGGCATGATTTTAAGAGGTGGTTTAATTGATCACTTTGTTTTGCCCCAAGGATAATATCATCCATGTAAACATATAATAGAAGATCTTTCTGCCTGAGAGGGCTTAGGATCTTAGATATAAAAAACTGGCACATGGGGGGACTGTTAGCCATCCCCTGCGGTAAGACTGTCCATTCAAATCTTTGATCTGGGCCCTCAAAGTTGGGGGAGGGAATGGAAAAGGCAAATTTTTCAGAATCTTCAGGGCTCAAAGGTATGGAGAAAAAGCAGTCTTTAATGTCAATAACTGTGAGATGATAATGATTAGGAATAGCGGGAATCCAGGGAATTCCTCTCTGAGGGGTACCAAAAGGCAACATTCTTTCATTTACTTTTCTGAGGTCATGTAGGAATCTCCAACTACCATTGGCCTTTTGAATAACAAAAACAGGGGAATTCCATGGGCTAACAGATGGTCTGAGATGGCCCGCCTCCAACTGTAGCTGAACTAATGAATGGAGTTGCTTAAGTTTATGTTGAGGAAGAGGCCACTGCTCGATCCAAATGGGAGGGCCCAGAAGCCATTTGATTTTTAAAGGCTCCAGGTGAGCAGTGGCCTTTAGGATTGGGGGTGCGGCCGTAAAGAAGACCTAGGTTCCCCCCTCCGTATTGCCTCAAAGCAGGGATCGTCCCTGTAATTAGGATGGCAAGCCCTTCCCTGTTCAAATTGAAAAAGGTGACACGCCTCCGAGGCGGAGAAGGGCGGCCCCGGGCCCGCGCTAAGCGGCTTTACTGCGCAGGGCGGATATGGTGGGGGAGGGGCTGATGAAGCTCGGAAAGGATTAGAGGGGGAAATGCTCTCAGGTAAGCGCGACTTTGGAGACTCGGCAACCTCCTGAGGTGGCCAAGGAGCCGAGTCAAATGGATCAAAAGGCTCCGCTTTGGGCTCCTGAGAGGATTCTCCCGGTTCATCAAGTGGAGAAAGTTTCGGGTGGCTTTCCCGAGATCGCATCACCTCAGGGGCGCCCTGATCTCTGCCTATGGTGCGACCAGGGCGGGGTGGAAAACAGCTCTTAAGGGCCGTGATGGTAGGAAAAGCCCCGAGAGGAGGAATTTCTCCTCTATGAATTTGGGCTTTATGAAGGAGTTGTTCAATCCTGTCCCATGTGTCCCAGTCAAATAAATTAGCCTCCGGAAGCCAAGGGGCTATCCCGACGAGGACCTTCCAGGTCTGAAAAACTTGACTATTTTAAAGTTTTAACCCCCGGCTCCTAAGGAGTCTCCGGAGGGAGTCTAGGGAGGGGTCATACCTGGGGCTAGACTGTCCCATATTTCAATGGGGTACACTCACCCGCGCCTGCTGACGAAGTTCCCTCGTTCCGCACACGTTCCTCACATGGGGCACCAGTTGTTGTTCCTTCCGCACCGAACAACAAAGGTTGGGTGCCCACCCTTGGACCAGCCAGGGGGGCATGGGGTCAAACAGGATGGTGAGTGTCGATGGCTGAAAAAACCCACACCAGCCGGGAGTCTGTCGAGCAGTATCTCAGTTTAATGGCGGAGTGAAACAGGTATATGAAAAGGGAGCGAAGGGAGGAGATACAGGCGGGGGCCAATCATCTTAAAGGTCAACAGAACAGGCATTATACAGCAAGGCCTGCAGGGCAGAGGTCAGCTAAGATGTAAAGCTGCTCAGGTTCATGGAAGTTGAATGAGCCAATCCTGGGCCGCCACCTTGGTGGTACCACGAGTGGGGAGGCTTTTGCCCCAAGGGTGTTGTTAATGTGGTCGCCATCTTAAGGTGTGTCCCTACACTTAGTCAAATAAACAGATATAAGACAGGCCTTCAAATGACAGTGTGGCCCTTTTATGTCCTATAAAACGTATAAAAGAGAGCACTTGTTGGGTGGTTATCTTGCTGGTAAGCTTACATAAACTTTCATTTTATGAACTTTTTCATAATATTTAGACAAGTTTTAGACAGATATTGTTCTCAGATGTGTACATATGCCAAGTCACATATATTTTAGGTGTCAACTATATTGTTATAATCTAAGTAACTGTTGTTTATTTAACCAGTTACAAAGTAATCATTTAAGACTTTAAGACAGGTACAAACACTAATTCCTTTAAGATAATTTCCCCAAGTAATAAAACCTAACAAATACAAGAAAATTATCTTTATAGATAAGAGCAGATCAATGCTTCAGACTTTGCTTCATATCAGTACATTAAAGTTCAAATAACTAACCATGTTAAATGTAGCCAATTTAATCACAAACACAAATTTTGTGAGATTTACCTTTCACCAACCTTCTGTGACTTAGACTTTCACAATTTTACATCCTCAGTTTTGTCCTCTTTTATCTTGGACTTTAGTCCAAGAATATTACTTTTCTTATCCAGAAACATTTCTTTTGCCTTCTAATTTTGCATACGAAAATATATTTCCATACATATAGCTTTCTTTTATCTTTTCTAGTTTGGACCCTTTCTTAAATTCACATTCTGAAACAATTCTTATGAATGTCATTTGTGTGTTTAATTTACACAACAAATTTCATCCCAGCAGAGGGATCAGACAATCTGGCATATACAAAAATTGTGCCTTAATCTTTTTTCTCCCAGGTTGTATTCAGGGGTTTGAGCACAGGATATTTTTGAGCCTGATCTGTCTCCGTGATCATTATCACAATGCCATCAACTTTAAGTGATGTCAGTTGTACCCAGAGGCTCCTTTTGGGCCTTTTTCTCATTCTAGGCATATTGATACACAATGGAGGAGGCCCTTCCATCCTTCTCTTTAGGCTTCCTTGAAGATCCTTTGCAGAGGCTGCCTACAAAACACAGGTTGGCCCTATTTTCTGTCTTTTTCTTTTCTGGGGGCAGTTTCTATTCTATTACTCTCCCCAGGCATTTAGTTTGATGGGATATTATTATAGCAAGAATTGCTTTGCCCCAGTGATCAATGTCCCCTGGCCAAAAGGGGTCTCCTCTCAGATCTTAAAAGGAGAGATTATTCCTGTCCCCAGGTCATAAACTGACAGTGCTGAAACCTACTGCTACACCCTTTGTTGCCAGCAGCCTCCACACCTTATGGGCAAAAGAGCCTGGAAGGTGGGGCAGAGGCCATGCTCTCTTTGGCAGTTTTTCTACAACTTAGGCAGTTTTTCTGGGATCTACCACCACCACCACCACCACCACCACCCCCTGCACCCAGTTCAGGGCTAGTGTTCTTGACCACAGTGAGATGATCTGCAGCTGCAGCTGCCTAGGGCCAAGCTGAGAAACAGCATGGAGAATGCCAACGCTGGGTTTAAAATATTAAATCTTTTTACCCTTTCTTCTGATGTCCTGCTAACTTGCACACCAGTGGCAATGTCTTCTGCCACCTTCAAATTAGTTCCCAATGGGTCAGACTCCTTATCATGCAACTACATAAATGTGTGTACATACAGAATCTCTTTCATATACTTTACTCCTGACAGACAAACTTCAGCTTCAGAATTGTATAATAATCCAGAATAACCATTCAAAAGCCAGATCGTGGTGTGATAATCCCTCTTTCTCTTAGAATCTTTCGCTTATACCTGTAAGTGGCCCATGAAGCCAAGATCTCTGGGCTCAAGAGACTACCAGTAAGATCAAGGCAGCATAGCTAATGTCTTAAAGGGCCAGTAACAAACAAAAACAGACAAGAAAGGATCACCGAAACCAGGGCTGACAAACAGAACCTTAAAAGCAGACAGACACGCACATACTAAATTTCTTCCACTTACTTTACCTTTGAAAGACCAACTCCAACTGTAAGATTATATAATAATCCAGAAAGTTATTTAAAAACTAGACCATTGCAATAAAACATTATCTCAGACAGGCTTATACCTGTAGGTGAACTTTTCTTTGACTCACTTTACCTCTGACAGACCAACTCCAATTGCAAGATTGTACAAAAAAGAAACTCAGACAACCAGAGAGGAGCCCTAAAACTATGGCCGACAGATGGGAACCTTTAAATTGACCAGCCAAGATCTTTCCCAAAAGACTACCTATAGAATTAATGCAGTACTGGTCTTGTGTTAAAAGGGGCAGTAACAGATACAAACAAAACAGACAACCAGAGGGAACTCCCAAGCCCAAGGCCAACAAACAGATGAGAATCCTAGAACAGATCAATAGGAGCACATATCCCTAGGTTCTCGAGTCCTTCTTAACTGGGACTCTTATACCACTGATGCCACAGATGTCCTCAGAAA
>JAJEJO010004047.1:179481-266567 GCA_020662805.1 Glaucomys volans
AACCCTGTTCTAGCTGCTAGGAAGGTGATAGAATGGTTCCAACAGCAGGGTTGTCAGCCTATGGAAACTTCTGAGTTGTTGCATGTGCTTCCCGTAGTTCCATCTCTCCCTCTTTTGCCTGTGGGTGAGTGGAGTGCCTGCCTCCAGCTGATCCATTCCTTTCCAACAGCTTGGAGCTGGAAAGCAGGTCGATAATTGAGTTTTGGGGGGATTGTGATCAGAAAAGAAAACAGACGGTAAAATGGCCAAGATCTCCTATGAGCATCTGAAAAGACAAGGCTTATCTGGCTCCTGGAAGCCATTTCTGCCTCTGCCCTGAAATCTGGCAGAGCATTGTACTGTTGAAGAAATGACCCTAGAACAAGCATAGGGTCTCACTTGTGACATTGTTGTACCTAAAGAAAATAAAATCATCCAAGCTGGTCGTGTAAAGCCAAAAGAAGCCTTTATTTTAGCTGGCCAGCAACAACCACCCATATACCTAAAAGCGGTGTGCCGGGAAAATTGTGTGTTAGTTCTTTTGTTGCCAACTTTTATAGGGTGCAGGAAGGGATTGGGGTGGGGCTAAATGGAGGGGAAGGGATTGGGGTGGGTTATAGGGAGGGGATTTGGGATTGGGGTGGGGCTGACTCTCCCCATAGCGCTGGAGAATCTCCCTGGGGAGCACCAACATTTTAATCTGTTTTCTGTTGCTATAACAACAAGATGAAAGGGATTCATGTGTTTGCCTCCTTGACTGAGGCCCAGGCAGAAGCAGCCATCACTTGGAGTCACTGCAAGGACACTTAAAGGAGTCAAAGAAGGCCATAAAACAGAGCCTGAATTTATTACAGGCAAAGCAGAAAATGAGCACTTAAATCATGAAGAGACATTTAGAGACTCAGTGCTGTTTTAGTCTGCTTTCGTTGCTCTGACCAAAAGACCTTGAGAAGAAAAATGTAGA
Organism: Glaucomys volans; assembly: GCA_020662805.1. Taxonomy (NCBI): domain Eukaryota; kingdom Metazoa; phylum Chordata; class Mammalia; order Rodentia; family Sciuridae; genus Glaucomys; species Glaucomys volans. The sequence continues at coordinate 180,425 of JAJEJO010004047.1, forward strand.
GGAGGAAAAGCTTATCTGGGGCTCATGTTTTTAGAGGTCTCAGGTGGTAGATGGCCCATTCCATTGCTGTTGGCCTGAAGTGAGGCAGAATATCATGGTGGAGAGGCATGGTGGAGAAAAGCACCTCAGGACATGACAAGGAGGAAGCAGAGAAAGATTCACTTGCCAGCGGCAAAATATATACTCTAGAGGCCCACGTCCAGTGACCTACCTTCTCCAGCCACACCTTACACCTAAGGTTACTGCCCATTTATAACACCGGGTCAATCCACCGGTCAGGTTGCACTTCTCATAATCTAATCATTTCCCTTCTGAAAATTCTTGCATTGTTTCACAAATGAGTTTCTGGGGGACACCTTATACCTAAACCGTAATAATCATGTGGTGCAAATACAACCTTCTGGGAAGTGACAGGAGCAGGCTCCACAAGTGGTCTGAAAGACACACCCTCAGAAAGGCTGAGGACCAGGGAGATAGGGTATCCACTATACTGAGAAGTCCTTCTTCCTCTCAGGGTGGCAGCCACACCTTCAATAGAGCAGGCAGAGTCTTCGTGGTGCTTTCCAATCTTGGTGATTCATAAGAATCACCTGACCAGGTGCCGTGGTCCATGCCTGTAATCCCAGTGGTGATGGGAGCTGAAGCAGGAGGACTGAAAGTTTAAAAGCCAACCTCACCAACTGGAGGCAGTAAGCAACTCTCTCTAAATAAAACACAAAATAGGGCTGGGGATGTGGCTCAGTGGTCGAGTGTCCCCAAAATTCAGTCCCTGGTACCCCCCCAAAAAAAAATCACCTGGAGCACTTGCCACACAGATTTCAGTGTGGCAACATCTCTGAGAGCCCAGGGAAGCTCTAGTTAAATCCAATTTGTTTAAATGGAACCTCAAAACCCAGAACTGGCTTCCTCTTGGGTTTGCTCTAGGACGAGGATTACCAGTTGAGTGGGCATTAGAGTGAGGACAAAGAGGGATAGTAGATCAGAGGCTTTATAGGGGGACAGTTAGAAACAAATTCTCCATTGGGAACCACTTTGATTTGCTTTTAGTCACGGTAATTTATTTTGAAACTTGTGAGAATTTAAAGAGGTATGAGATTTGAATGTTTCTCACAATGGAATATGAGCACAAAATGGTTGACAGGGCTAAACCAAGAACTGCGGGTCTGGTTCAGGAATGGCAGGGACCTCCTGAAACTCACCCTCCCTGGCCCCTGCCTGCTGATTGTCATTCTCCAGCCCAGCCTCCCTCGGCCAACTCTTTAAAACTCAGATCACATCCAGTCAATACCCCCTTGAAGTTGCTGAAAGGCTCATTGCTCCCATGATACAAAGTCCAAGCTGATGCAAGGCCCGCTGTCTAGATCCCTCTGTCTGGCCCCACCCTACATTTCCAGCTTTATCTCCCGACTGTGCTTCCCATGCACACTTTGTTCTTGCAAAACCAGGCTACTGGGGTTTTCTGAACACGATCCTACCTCTGAAACTGCTTGTGCTGTGCCTTTTACACACTAATCTGTCTGGAAGGCCAATTCATCATTCAGCTGCCTTTTCAATAAGTCCTTCCCATCTGCCTGGCGGAATCCTTGTTTCTGTTTCCCAGAATCGGTGGGGTCTGAAAGTCCTTTGTGCATTTGCCCAGTTCTGCCCCAGGGTGGCACTGTTGTTTGGGGTCTTTCTTGCTCTCTTCACCCCCACCCCCATTCCTTCCTTTTCTCTTTTGATTGTGATAGAAAACATAAAACTTAAAATTGATCATTTAAAGGTAAGGTCAGTGGCATTGAGTACATTCATATTGTTGTGCCACCATCTCCCTCATCCATCTCCAGAACTTCTTCTTTCTTTCCCAACTGAAACTCCATACCCTTTAAATAAAAGTTCCCCATTATCCCCTCCTCCAGCCCTGACAGCAATCCTATTTTTGTCCCTGTGATTTTGACTACTCTAGTCATAGAAGTGGAATCATGAAATATTTGTCTTTTCTATCTGATTTATTTTACTCAGTAAACGTTCTCAAGTTTCACCCATATTACAGTATGTCTCAGAATTTCATTCCTTTTATGGGGGGGGTGGGTACAGGGGATTGAACCCAGGGTGCTTAACCACTGAGCCACATACCCAGCCCTTTTTATATTTTATTTTGAGACAGGGTCTTGCTGAATTGCTTAGGGCTTTGCTAAGTTGCCAAGGCTGGCTTTGAATTCATTAACCTTGTCTCAGTCTCCCAAGCCACTGGGATTACATACATGCACCACTGTGCCTGGCTCATTCCTTTTTAAGACTGAATAAAATTCCTTTGTACATGTATACTACATTTTGTTTATGCAATCACTTGTTGTTAGACATTTGGTTGTTTCCACATTTTGACTATTTTAAATAATGCTGTTATGCATATGAATATACAATTACCTATTTGAGTTCCTGCTTTCAATACTTTTGATCATAAGCCTGGGAGTGGAATTGCTACATTATATAGTAATTCTATGTCTAATTGAGGAATTACCATACTATTTTCTATAGCATGCATACCATTTTACCTTTCTTCTTTTTTTTAATTTTATTTTTTTGATACTGGGGATTGAATCCAGAGGCACTCTACCACTGAGCCACATTCCTAGCCCTTTTTATTTTTTATTTTGAGAGAGGGTCTCGCTAAGTTGCTTAGGCCCTCACTACATTACTGAGACTGGCTTTACATTGCTGTGTCCCATTTTACATTTCTATCAGAAATGAATAAGGATTCCTTCTTTTCTTTTCTTCTTTCTTCTTCTTCTTTTTTTTTTTTTTTTGGTTGAAGGTATCATAACGAGTGTGAAGTAGTTTCTCACTGTAGGTTATTTATTTGTTTGTTTTTTTGTTTATACCAGGGATTGAACACAGGGGCACTTAACCACTAAACCACATCACCAGTCCTTATTCTTTTGTATTTTTGAGACAGGGTCTCTCTAAGTTGCTGGGGTTGGTTTTGAACTTGGGCTCCTCCTGCCTCAGCCTCCTGAGCCCCTGGTATTATAGGCTTAGTGCTCTGTGCCCAGCTGTCATTGTATTTTTGATTTGCATTTCCCTAGTGATTGATGGTGTTAAGTCTTTTAATGAGCTTTCATTTTATTGAGGTATAATTTATGTACAATAAACTGCATCCATTTTCTGTTCAATGGATTTTGACAAATATATAAACACACACGTAACCATCGCCATGATTAAAATACGTAAATTTCTATCACCCCTTGTTGACTCTTTGCTGTCAATTCTCCCATCCATTCCCAACTCCAGGCAAACTATGACCTGTTTTCTGTCACTGTAGATTAATTTGCATTTTCTAGGTTTCCATATAAGTTGAATCATACAACATATACTCTTCACATCTGGTTTCTTTCTCAGTATAATATATTGATTCTCAGTATAATATGTTCAGTATAACCCATGTTGATGAGTGTATCAATAGTTCAATCCTTGTTGCTGCTGAGTAGTATTCCATTGTAGGGATGCACCACAATTTGCTTGTCCTTTTATCTACTGATAGACATTTAAGTTGATTACAGTTTGGAGCTTTTATGAATAAAAGCTATTATAAACATTGTTGCATAAATCTTTGTGTGGAATATGTTTTCATTTTTCTTGAGCAAATACCTAGGAATAGATATGTATGGTGATAAGGTAGGTATATGGTAAGAAACTGCCAAACTCGTTCCCAAAGAAGTTGTGTTATTTTATTCTCACATCAGTAACTCAAGAGTTCTAGTTGCTTCACATTCTTGTGGTATCCTTCCATCTGAAAATCTCTCTGACTTCTGGCTGAGCTCAGAGAGCCTCTAGTGATGTGTCCTGCTATGCCTGTAGGTACCAATGACAAACACAAAGAGAAAGTGTGGGGAGTAACCCATGTTTAGCAGAACCAGGCTTGGCTGAGCCATGGGATACAGAGGTCTGACTCCCAGGAACTGGCCATCCTGGGAGACTATTTCAGATAGCTGGGGGTTAGGTGACTCTGTACAGAGGCGGCTCACCCCTGAGAAATTGCTAATTATCTAAGCAAATGACTTCCCTAACTCCACCCCATCCTGTTCCTCACAGAAGAAGCCCCTCCCAATACCCCTTTACCTGTATGGCTATAAATAAAGGGAAGGTGAACTCTTCCATCTTGTTAGAGGCCAGATCTTGCATGGCTCAATCTGTCACACCCCCTCCCATTTGAAAAGATTATTGGCTCCTGTGTTTATTTAATTAAATAAGTTTCTTAGTGATTAATCAGTAGCTGGCACGGTCCTCCTACAGAAACCCTTTCCTTCATCCATGCTGGACATGACAGGAAATATCTGCTACAAGAAAGGACAGAGGGAGAAGAGAAATTTACAAAGTTTACAAAATGTATGAAGCTTTTATGTATCTCAGAATACAGAGAGTGCAGACTCCAGTGGGCAGCAATCAGCAATGCCTGTTCCATCAAAAGCTAATATATGCACCGGGCATGGTGGTGCACGCCTGTAATCCAAGCGACTTGGGAGGCTGAGTCAGGAGGATCGCGAGTTCAAAGCCAGCCTCAGCAACTTAGCGAGGCCCTAAGCAACTCAGTGAGACCCTGTCTCTAAATAAAATTCAAAATAGGGCTGGGGATGTGGCTCAGTGGCTGAGTGTCCCTGAGTTCAATCCCTGGTTCAAAAAAAAAAAAAAAAAAAAAAAAAAAAAGGCTAATATATGCCCCAAAGTCATCTCTAAACCTACAAAACAAATTCCCATGTTAAATACAAGCTGTTTCATTGAACTATGACCTGATTCCGGAATGTTACAAGTCTTTCCTCTCATCTCCTATCAGAGAGAAATACTCCATTTTCCAGTTACTGTTTACCAATAAGTAGGACTAAATGTGTTTGAGTCAAGAAATGTTAAATGTCTAAGTAATTCCACATGCATATTAGAGTCCTTGAAAATGATAGTTAAAAGGTTATGTTTTAAAAATCAGGATAAGACTACTGATAGCATCTGAGGCAGAGCTATCTTAAGAAACAAACAAAGTTAATTTATTAATATAAAGAAAATAGCAATTGAAATTAAGTTAAATTGAGAAAAGAAACCAGTGTCTCCCTTGACATTTGTTTCATAGACCTTTTCCAAGGGTCGCTTTGCAAGCATGACTATTCTGATTTTAAAAAGCTAGAGATTTTAATCAGCACTAAACTACTAAAAATAATTCCCCCAAAACATATTGACATTGAAGGGTGAAATCGGCACTGTTTCTCTAGGAGTGGCTGTCAGCACATCAGCACCCTGTGGGAGGAAATCAGATACTTAAGAGCAAATCTTTTCTATTCATGTGCTGCTCATCCTTGATAGCACTTGAATTGTATTTCCTGCTTCTTCAAATATTGCCCTGGGGTCAATTCTTACCTTTTCTAGTTTCACCTATGACAGTAAGACACATGCTGACTGCCCTGAGTCCAGATCCAAAGCCTTCTGCTGATGTTAAAAAATATTTAAACAACTAAAACATCTTCAGAATCCATGACTGTTTATAAAAATACAATACTTGGACACTAAGCCCAATATTTTTATGATTATTATGAATTTCCAGTCATTGTGTATAGCAGATTTCATCAATAACCTTAGTTCTTTATCTTGCTTATGGCCATGGATTTGCACTTGAGTTTGAAATCCCTTGCACCAAAGAGGCAATGTCTATTTTCCATCCATCTGAATCTGGGATGTCCTGTGTTTTGCTTTGGTCAAATGAATGCATAGTGAGGACAGGCTAGTTCCAATTGTGCATCTCGAGGTGTTTCCTCTTATCTTTCTCTGCCATCTCTGTGAGAATGTGCTAGAATTGGCATGCTTGCAAGATGAGAGACATGAGGAACTCAGGCAAGTCACCTCAGTCCTCCCAGTCGAAGCCTTCCTAAATCAGCTCATGGATCTCCAGATGTGCTAGCAGGACCATCTAGCTAACTACTCCATTCATCTAGCAACGAATGCTTGCTACATACCTCTGTGGTTTTGTGTGGCTTGTTACACAACAATACCATTCTGATGTCTATATGTCAAAAGGAGAATTTAAAACCCAAAAATACAATGAAAAGGTAAAATGACCTATTTATAATCTCCATTTTCCCCCCCAAAGTGATTATGAGTTTTCAGATTATTTTAAAACTAAATCCAATACCAGATTCATGATGTTAAGATGTTAACTGTGGTTGGCTCCGAAGAGATTACAGGGATATGAGTGAAATTTTCACTGTACATCCTTTCGTTTTATTTTTTATTTATTTCTTGGCACCAGTGATTGAATGCTGAGCTATATCCCCAGCCCTTTCTATTTTTTATTTTTGTTTTGAGATAGGACCTTGCTAAGTTGCTGAGGCTGGCCTTGAACTTATGATCCTCCTGCTTCAGGCTCCCAAGTTGCTGGGATTACAAGTGTACGCCACCACGCTTGGCTCATCCTTTTGTTCTTTTGAGATATGAATCATGAGTGTTACCTATTCAGAAAAATATAGTAACAATCCTACTTGTATTTAGTACATTGACTTGTATCTCGAGAGGAGAAAGAGATCAAAGCAGGGAAAAAGAGAAAATTATTTGTAAGACCAAATCTTTCAGTGGGTGCAGTCAGATATTTAGGGCCAGTACGTTAATACTGCAGTAGCTTTATAGCTAGACGTGATAATCTACAGATCAGTTCCAAAAAACATTTCCATTTTAACTGATAGATTGTGGTTTTCCTCTTGTTGACCACAAAATATGCTAGGACAGAGATTTCTTCCAAACACCAATTCCTTGGTTCTCAAAGTTTGGGTGCATAAAAAAAATCATCCCTGACTTCTTTTAAAAATGTAAATGGTCCAGTCCTGTTTCAGAGATTCTGATTATAGGTCAGGGATGGTGTCCAGAAATGTGCATTATAACTAGCAACTCAAATGGACTCCATTTGTAGAACTCAGCATAATCACTGTGGAGTGGTTCTATCAACTTCTCAAGTTGCCTCTGTTGTACAGAAACCATGAGACTGTGGGTGCTTGACTCAGTCTCACCAAGTAGAAGGCCATTTAATTTGATAACTATAAGGAAAGGAACTGGGTGCAATGGTGCATGCCTATAATCCCTGCAACTTGGGAGGCTGAGATAGGAGGATTGCAGGTTTGAAGACAGCCTCAGCAACTTAATGAGGCCCTCAGCAATTTAGTGAGACCCTGTCTCAAAATAAAAAGATAAAAAGGGCTGGGTTCTGTGATGCATGCCTGTGACTTGGGAGGCTGAGGCAGGAGAATCTTAAGTTCAAAGTCAGCCTCAAAAACTTAGTGAGGTCCTAAGCAACTTAGGGAAATCCTGTATCAATATAAAAAAATAAAATAAAGTAAAATAAATAAAAAGGGCTGTGAATGTGGCTCAGTGGTTCCATGCCCTTGGGTTCAATTCCTGATAAATAAATAAATAAAATAAATAAATAAAGGACAGGGGATGTAGTGCAGTGGTAAAGTGCACCCTAGTTAAATTCCTAGTACAAAAAAAAAAAAAAAAGACAGGAGGATGTGAAGTTAAGAACCCCAAGAATCCAAGAACATGGGTTGAAGAATGCAGAAGTTACAGAAATAAAGCATCAGTATCTTTTAAAAAGAACTTGTGGGCCAGGCATGGTGGCGCATGCCTGTAATCCCAGCAACTCAGGAGGCTGAGGCAGGAGGATCGCAAGTTCAAAGCCACCCACCCTCAGCAAGGGCAAGGCGCTAAGCAACTCAGTGAGACCCTGTCTCCAAATAAAATACAAAATTGGGCTGGGATGTAGCTCAGTGGTCGAGTGTCCCTGAGTTCAATTACCAGTTCAAAAAAAAAAAAAGAACTTGTGGGGGAATTAATCAAATTTTTCAAACACTGTAATAGAATGATAGCTACATACATAAATTAATTTTAAGAATAAGGGTACTAAAGCCAGGAATGTGGTGGTGGTTTACATCTTTAATCCCAGCAACTCTGGAGGCTGAGGTGGGAGGATCATAAGTTTGAGGCCAGCCTGGACAACTTATTGAGAATCCGTCTCAAAATAAAAAACAAAAAGGAGTGGGGGTGTAGCTCAGTGGTAGAATACCCTTGGGGGTCAATCCTTAGTAATACATATACGCACAGAGGTACTAACATAATTATGCAATGAAATCAGTCCAAATAAAGTTTTTGTTTTATTTTGAGAAAATAATGTTTACTGCTTGATGAGGAAAGATGAGTTACAGAAGAAAATAAATGAGTAGTCTTTTGGTGTAAATATGAAATTTATTGGAGTAAATTGGTCAAGTTCTGGTTATGTATGTTGATCAAAAACGGTTTTCTGAATGTTCTGGTAGCTGTTGGGGACGAATTGAGATATTTCTGGCTTCAGAGTCTAGCTGAAGATTTTTATTTATTTTATTTTATTTATTTTTTTTGCAGTGCTGGAGAATGAACCCAGGGCCTTGTGGCTTGCAAGGCAGGCACTCTACCAACTGAGCTGTATCCCCAGCCCTAAAGACATTTTTTTTTTTTTTTTTTTAACCAGGGATTGAACTCAGGGACACTCGGCCACTGAGCCACATCCCCAGCCCTATTTTGAATTTTATTTAGAGACAGGGTCTCACTGAGTTGCTTAGGGCCTCGCTAAGTTGCTGAGGCTGGCTTTGAACTCGCGATCCTCCTGACTCAGCCTCCCAAGTCGCTTGGATTACAGGCGTGCACCACCATGCCCGGCCGAAAGACATTTTTGTTATTGTTGTTTTTGAGAATGCTAAGGTTCCACAAGTTAGACTTGTAGTTCATAGCTAACCCTTCATTTTCTAACCTTATATCTTCTGCTTGAATAATGTAATGAGGTACAAAATACTAATTGTGCCTAGTAGCTACTCAGAAGGGTTTATTTTTAACAGAGTAAAACTGAGTTTAATTGAGTTTGTTTTAATGTGGGTGGTTTTTTGTTTGTTGGTTGGTTTTTTTGGTTAGGGAGGTAGAAAAGAGGCGGGAAACACACAAATAGAAAGAAAAAAATAGCTCTTATTTCCAAACACAAGTTTAAATATCTTGGTATATTCTCAGTAGCCTTTGATCTATTTCACTCCCAAATTGTTGGTTTTATACTATAGACACACACACACACACACACACATAAAACCACTAAGCCACATCCCCAGCCCTTTTTATTTTTCATTTTAAGATAGGGTATCACTAAGTTGACCAGGCTGGCTTTGAACTTGCAATTCTCCTGCCTCAGTCTACATCTTACTTTTTAAAAATTAATTATTGTAAGTACTTTTCGGTGTCTTTACATATCCTTAATACATGCCATTTTTAATAGGTGTAATAGTCTTCGGAGAAGTCCTCTAGGATTGAGCATCTGGAGGGTTTCCAGTCTCTCTTGCTACTATGCAAATAAGGTTGCTGTTAACAATTGCTTAACATTGCCTTTTCGTTGGTGGTATTATTTATGGTCATTCATTGAGAATTCCCAGAAGTCATATATCTGGGTCAAATGTTAAGAACATTATTAAAGATGATGTCATTTTGTCAAATTGCTTTCCTACAGTATGTTCATCAACATTACATTACCCTTGCTTGTATTTATATTATTTTCCTTCTTTTCTTCATTCCTTCTCTGATATTTATTAGAGAGCAGTTTATTGCCATCATAGGAAAAAATCATTGCTGATTCAATAGGAGCCAGTGATATCCTGTTTTAAACTGCAGCTATTTGATTATTGCCGAAGTACCTTTTCCCGTATGTTGGCTAATAATTTTAGTTTCTCTTTCATCATCTATTAGTTTTTTCATCAACTCGTAAAAGGGCTTCTATAATGAAGAATTTACTGCAGGTTTATTGTATGTGCTACAAATATGTATTCTCAGAGATGATTTCTGAAATCTTTGTTTTTCCCTGGGATCACGGATCCTCTGATGGTGATCCCTGGGCTGACTCATTTTCCTTAGGGTTTGCAAAGCTCCTCATTCCAGCACCATCAAGGCTGATGCTTCTGATGCACCCCCATATGTCCCTGAGGTCACCATCTTTCAACCAGACCCAGATCTGGGAAACATATCCACATCTGCTTTCTGGTAATCAGACTCTACTGCTATCTGTTGGAGACTATCTTAAAAAAAAAAAAACGCGAGTCGCCATTCTAAACCCCAGTGTCTGTGAAATGGTTTTTTTCTGAGATTAGAGCCTTTTAAGCTATCTTCTCCTCTAGAAAAGAAACTAAGAAGGAAATAGGCTTACAGCGCGATAGATATTACCTAAAACAAAGTTGGATTAAGGATTGTATGCTATCACTACATTAAAAATTGCCCCAGTTTTATCAGAATTTAAAAAATTCTAAGAAAATGAATTTAGGGATATGAGAATTGAATTCTTTGGGTGCTTGGACCTCTTTAGACCTCTTTGGGCTCTGCTACGCAAATACGGTCCAAGGGCAAGCAACTTCAACATTCGCTGGGAAGTCATTTGACATGCAGACCTCACCCAAGACCGTCTAGATGAAGCCTGCTGTTTATTTAACAAGAGATCCAGATGATGTGTACTCGGTTAAATTTGAGAAGCACTTTCTTAAAGCAGTGGTCTCAACCATGGTTTACATAATAGAATCCCTTTGAAGAGTCTGCAAACAATATCTATGCTCAGACCCTATCCTCTCAAGATTCTGACTCATTGGTTGAGTATGGGTTTAGACATTGGACTTTGGGAAGCTCTCTGGTGATTTTTCATGTAGCTAGAATTCAGAACTGACTTAAGTTCCTAAAACTTCCCTGTAAAAGCTGATAAAATTTTTCTACATCTGAGGTCCTCAAATTCCATGCTTTTTAACTGAATATTACATATTATGACTAAAAATCAAAGATCTTAATGGACATGAACATATTTGTCTCTTGGGGGAGGGCATTGTCTCAGCCAGTTTCAAAAGCAACTAGGTATTTCAGGATAAGAAATGAAGCAAAAAACCACACAAAACAATAGCGCTGTTGCCCACAAATGCATCTCAGTATCTGCAGACATTCCCTTGGTGGTGTTCTCATCTCCCTGAATGGTCACATAGTGGCACTCTAAACAGGTCCAGTAACGAGGTCATTAAAATGAACAAAACAGCCAGGCTGGCCTTCCCCCACCCCATGTCTTCATGCCACTGTGGATGTAGTTTTCAAAAGTAATCTCCCTACTGCTTGAGTCATTTCCTGAAGTAAGGAACAAACACAGGGCCACCTGGGTAGGAACCATACATGCTGGATTCCAAGTCCCTGCTGAATCTGACCTCTGATTTTCCATGTGTTTCCAGAAGACCAGCATGCAGTCAACAGTTCCCAGGACTACAAACTCAGAGACTGATTTTCGTTTTCTAGGAATGATGCTTTCACAGGTAAAATCTGCTGCTGTTTCGAACACCCCCTTGGCCTGCTGGCTAAAATGGTGCTTTGCAAAAGCCCCTCTTGTCCCCTTAGATAGCAACTGGATAGTTCTGAAAACCAGAACTCTCACGGAATTTTCCAGTCGGTGGCCTCACTATACCTGGTGAATTGAATTCATTTTTATTGTTTTAAGACACAGATGTGAGATGGCCAGACAGCTAATATGGTAGCTAGCAGCTATGAGCCAACTGTTTACTCCTGTTTGCTTTATCTTCATTGTCAGTTTCTTCTGTATCATTTAAGTCAATAAAGTTGGAAAAATCTTGTGTAAGAACAACTGTTCTCAAGCTTCTTTGGCTCAGAACACTTTAATACACTTGGAATTATTGATGACCACAAAGAACCTTTGTTTATCTGGGTTATATCCAATTGTGTGTTGGTATTTGCTTGTATCCACTCATAAGAATTCAGTATTCAGGAAAATTTCAAATCAACTATTAAACTGTTGGAAGCCTGTAAAGAGTATTTACACCACTGAAGGGATAAATCCTACAATCAGGCCTATTTTTTTCTTTTTCTGGAGACCTAGTTTTACCCAAACACCACTGAACTTATCTAATGAGATTTTCCATGCTAGACATTAAAATGAAGAACTTTTGAAAACAGTTAAAAATCACAATAAAGTCATTACATGTGAACATAAATATCGTATTTTATTTTGTCTTATTTTTGATACCGGGATTGAACCCAGGGCCACTTAACCACTGAGCCACATTCCCAGACCTTTTTTATTTTTCATTTTAGACAAGGTCTTGCTAAGTTGCTGAGGTTGGCTTTGAACTTGTGATCCTCCTGCCTCTACCTCCTTAGCCACTGGGATTACAGGCACTTGCCACTAGGCCCAGCTAAATATCGTAATTTAAACATACTTTTTCTTCAAACAATAATTAACAAGAAGAGTTGCATTGTTTTTATTTTTGAAATGTCTTTAATGGATGATTTAGAAAACAGATTTTAATACCTACTTCTGTGTGTTTTAGTCAGCTTTTTTGCTGCAGTGACCAAAAGACCTGACAAAAATAATTTTAGAGGAGGAAAAGTTTATTTGGGGGTGTACAGTTTCAGAGGTCTTCATCCATAGAAAGCCAACTCCATTTTGGGGGGCCTGAGATGAAGAAGGACATTATGGTGGAAGAGTGTGGTGGAGGAAAGCAGCTGGGAGCTTGGGAGCAAGATGCACAGACAAAGCTGAGCTCACAAATACATATCCCAAAGGCATGTCTCCCAAGGACCCACCTCCTTCAGGCACACTACCTGCCTAATGTGACCACTCAGTTAATCCCTATTAAGGCTCTTATAACCCAATCATTTCACCTCTAAACCTCCTTGCATTGTCTCACACATGAGCTTTTGGGAAACACCTAATATCTAAACCACAACACAGTGTTTAATTTGTTGCACTATCACGTCATGAAGCCTCTGGAAAACTCAACTGTACTTTTGTGAAAAATTAGATCCAAAGAAATGAATAAGATGTTAGTGTTTTAAAACAGTTTTGAGCTCTTGGATCTCCTGAAGAGGACTCTGAGAACCACTGCATAGGGCAATTCTCCTCCTTTCTTAACTTGTAGCTCACTTAACCACACCTCCTTCATCAAGCACAACTGGCTTTATTTATCCCGTGGTCAGTTTCTCTCCATGCACTCAAAAATTTAAAAAGCTGGATCATAAACATTGCCTAATATTTTCCACTTGCTTCCTTGAGAACATGTTGTTTTCTTAATTTCTTAAATTTGGAAATATAACCTAAAATTTTCCAACTGTACATTCAACAGCCAAGTATTCCACTTCCTCGAAAATGCTATTTTTGACTTGATGGAAAAAAAAATTTTGTGTTAATAAAATTCAAGTGTTTTCTCAACTCAAATGTATCTTGGGAAAAATAATAATAGAAGAGTACAAAGGTCACTTTCTGATGTGCGAGAAGATCCTACTTTTGGTGGCCATGAGCTGAGACCATCTGACTTCATTTAATATTTCTATGGCTTCAAAAACTTAAAGTTCACGTTAACATAACTTAGTTGAAATAATTTTTTCATTGACTATGAATCCAGAAATACTTCATTGGAAACTTACTGATTTTTCAACTCTGAGGTCGAGACCCAGGCAACACTCACCCAGGGCAGAGGGGCAGCTCAGTCCTCCTACAGTGTCCTGCCTAGTCTGAGGTTTAATTTGCTTCTCACTCAGAACTGATGGTAGACATTGTCCTCAATGCTCATAAGCCAGGGATCTAAGTGTATTTTCAATGATATAACCTTGAAATTTCCTTAGAAAGGATAAAACAAATGGAAAGCTAATCACCCAGTGTCTTTGATAGAAATCATGCTGTATCTTTATTTTTTAAATCTCTATTTTGATTTACCAACCCCATTCTTCATGTCCAAAGAAGCTGATCTTTATGGATGATGTTACCCAGGGTCCCTAAGTTTTGAACTGTGGGGCTAATAGGATCAGGAGCAATGGGAGGCACCAGCAAGAGATCAGAGGGTGACAGAGAAGGGGTCAGTATATTCCTACCTCTCCCTCTGGGACCTGGGGCGGTAATAGCTCTCCTAGATAGTCTCTGGAGACTTGACCAACCCTTGTAGGTTCCCTTAACCCTGCCCATACTTTTGCAAATCACTCTTCACTAAACGCTCTTCAGTTAAACCTTTCAAGTGTGCCATTTCGCCAGGACCCCCAAAAAACAATAAACTATTCCAAACAGATATCAAGCAAAAATTTTCATGTTTATTAATATAGGTTACATGTTTTTAAAAAAGAGTGAACATATAAACAAATATTTTATAAGTGCAGTAATGATAGTCATATTAAGTCAGAGGTATTTTAATGTGTATAGGCTGAATAAACAAAGATAATCTACTGTTTTAGATAAAATGAATATAGTAACTAGTTAATAAGTACTAACTTCTACTTGCAATACAGTTATGTTACTCTTATGTAAATTATTCTATATTTGGAAATACTCTGCTCTTTTAAACAGATAAACATTTACTTTGCAACTTTTCCATTTTTTCCATTTTCTGTTTAAAATGCCAATTTTGTTTTTAAAATTTTAATTTTTTTCTTAGTTACACATGACAGAATGCATTTATGCATTTTGATAATCAAAAAAAGGATATATTTCAATCAAATTTTCAAATACTTTTTTAAACCCATAAAAGACTTTTTATGTTCTATGATTATGATGGGTTTAAAAAATGCTTTCATAAGCCAGACCCAAAAAACCAAAGGCCGAATGTTTTCTCTGATATGCAGATGCTAATTCACAATGGGGTGGGGGTTTTGGGGAAGAACAGAGTTACTTTACACTAGGTAGAGGAGAGTGAAGGGAGGGGAAGGGGTATGGGGGTAGGAAAGATAGTAGAGTGAAACAGACATCATTACCTCATGTACATATATGACTGCATGACTGATGTGATCCTGCAATATGCACAGTCAGAAAAATGAGATTACACTCCATTTATGTATTTGTCAAAATGTATAAATGCATTCTACTGTCATGTGCAACAAATTCGAATAAAAATAATTTAAGAAAATGCTTTTATAGACTTTCTATTAATTCTTAAGGAGAGTGAATGGAAAATATAGAATAATTTTCCTAGATTTCAATGTCAATCCCATTTTCTTCTTTTATTTCTAACTAGACTGACATAAATTATTCTTAAAAGTTGAAGCCTTTTGTGACAGCACATGCCTATAAAGGTACTCAGGAGACTGAGGCAGGAGGATCAAAGTTTGAGGCCAGCCTGGGCAAGTTAGTGAGACCCTGTCTCAAAATAAAATTTAAATAAAGGGCTGGGGATGCAGCTCAGTGGCAGTGCACTTGTCTAGCAAGCGCAAGACTCTGGGTTTAATCACTAGTACCATTAAAAAACAATGAAAGAAAATGTGTGTGTGTGTGTATGTGTGTGTGTGTGTGTGTCAGAGAGAGAGAGAGAGAGAGAGAGAGAGAGAGAGAGTTGACTTGAGCATTCTACTGAACAAAAAATTTATAAATAAATAGTATCAAACTATGTAGACGGACTTACTTAAAAAAACATACACTACCTATGTTTTCATCTTAAATTGTAACCATAGGAAGTAGAGACCCAAATATTCAAAGTTCTTTAGATGACAGGCTTGCTTGTGTGAAATATGCTTGCTGGCATCTGATTAAAAACACTTTTTTGTATATATAATGACATACTTATTACATGGACATCATGCTCTAGCTATGTGCCTTCTACTTTGCTTTTCTGAGGACATGCCTTAGTCTTATATATTCTGCAGGCCTGGTACTTATCAGAGTGCCCAGGTGCTTCTGTATGAGAGCCAGCCTGGCAGAATACCTGCCTGATGTGAGCATGCCTCCTTTTTCTGTTCCTAAGAGGAGCGGAAGTCTTTCATAGTTATTACTTCCCAGGGTGTCCATCCTGCTTTGCTGATTTCCAATAGATGTGATCAGTTCATAGCCAACCCCTCGCAGAACAGCAGGAGGGTGGAGTGAGTGTGGTGGTCTTCAGTTTGATGCTGTCTGGGAGGCTCATCTGCAGCTCTGCCATGTTTCTGCTGCGTGGAGTCTTCTGTGGGGGTGGCCATGTGCAGCTCTCGGAGTGGGCAGCTCTCAAGGCAGTTTATAGTCACTAGTGGGATTTATGCTCAGTTTCGGTTCATGTTGACTGTATATAAAATGTCAAAAATGCTATCCATATCAAAATGGGCCTTTCATCTTTTTTGATAATTTTAGATAAGAATTCATACTTTGATACATTTAAAATGAAAAACAGAAATTTTCTACACAGAGATAATATCAAATCTTACCCTTCCATGACTTACGCATTGCTGCCAAACAATTTCAAAATGCACTTATTTGCAAAAAGCTGTGTAAATTCAAACTATGGAAGTCCTCACTATTGATGAACATCTTTAGATGTCCTGGGCTAAACTACACCAACCTAGATTTTTTTGCATATTAAGTCAGAGAATCAGAGATTATTCCTATAATTGCTGGGAAGAAAACGTGGGTTTCGAAGTGCCTATTTCATAATGCACTGCATATAATATGTATTTGTCATATATACACACATACATAAGTCACCTAGAAATATCAAAAAGTGGCATTCAGTTATTGAAGCACTGGCAATACTCCCTTGGAGTAACACTGTTTTCTATTCCTGTTATCTTTTCTGATAATTAAGCAATATATATGATTGGTGGCTCTCTTGGGAAGCAGACATGCAAATAATACATTGGCTGTTTTTGATGGTGAAGCAGTTTTTCAAGGGACTGACAGAATTCCCAGGCTATCCATTTCTTAACCTTTTCTTTTTAAGTCAGTGTTTGTAACTGTCATGAGCATGATGGAGGCCTGCATATTACGGTAAAATGCTGGAGCGGCAAAGCAACACATCTCACACTCTTATTTCCAGCAGTCCCTTTTCCTAAGCTAACAGCTTTTTGTATATGCTGTTATTCAGGTGACTAGAGCATGTATCCATTTTACTTGCCATCAACTGACCACTGCTGTTGTAACTGTTGGGATCAGAATTTTCTTTACAGCATAAGATACTGCAGAGGTGCCTCTGGCACTCAGAGGAAGCATAGTAGTAGATCAAGGGATCAATGCAGCAGCTTATGCTGCTAACGCAGACACAGAGGAGGTAAGCAAAGTAGGCAGCCTCTGTGGCAGGGTTATGAGAGAGGAATAAGTAGTGCATAATCAGGAGGACATTTGTGGGTCCAAAGCAGATGATAAAGATGCAGAAAACAGTAGCAGACAAGAACAAAGCCCGAGACTTCTTGCTGCGGTTGGCAACTGCGGAAGAGCTAAGACAACGAATGATAGACACATAGCAGACTGTAGAAATGATCAAAGGCACAAAAAAGAAGACGGCCGAGAAGGCTGAGAAGTAATAGGCATAAAAGCCTTCGAGCACGGTTTCATTGAGCACATCGTGACAGGTGGTGATGTTGAGTCCCGGGACCTGGGTGGTCTGCTCCTTCAGGAGAAGAGGCACCACCCCCGCGATGGCCATAGCCCAGATGGCCAGACAGGTGAAGGAAGCCCTTCCCAGAGTGCGCCAGGAGAGGGACTGGATGGGGTACACCACAGCCAGGAACCGGTCGATGCTTATGACGGTCATGAGCATGATGGAGGCGTACATGTTACAGTAGAACGCCGCGGTGGCAAAGCGACACAGTTCAGACCCGAATTTCCAGTCGCTGCCGGAGAAGTAATAGCTGATCTTAAAGGGCAGCACGGACACAAAGAGCACGTCTGCTGTGGCCAGGTGTAGCATGTACACCACAGCCGGCTTCTTGACCTTCATTTTCAGGATGAACACAGCGATGGCCATGAGGTTTAGCGGGAGGCTGATGATGAACACGCAGGTGTAAACCGAGGGGATAAAGAGCGTCAACCAGGGGCTGGTCAGGTATCCCGAGGCGTCTTCTGAGATGAACGCGGGGGGTGGCTTCTGAAGAGGACGGCTTTTATTGAGGGAGATGAATCTGTCCTCAGTTAATACACTTGCATTTTTCTCTTCATCCTCTCCCAATGGGAAGAGTTCAAATCTGTCATTGGGATTCCTGAGAAAAAATGACCGGGGATTCATAGTAGCATTTGTTGCTTCTGACTCTGAAAAATAAAAATTTTAAAATGAATAAACTAAAAAGGCAAAAGAGGCAAGTAGAGGATACATTTAATTTTGTTTATTGTTTTCTTCCTAGCAGAGCGGGTGGTAAAGATCAGTTCATGCACAGATAGGTGAGAGGTTTTGCTAGAGAACAAGCTAATTCAAAATATGGTAGAATGTTCTGATTTGATAGAAGCTAACACTTTTAAAACTCCGTGCTCCAAAGGAACTAAGGTGAATGGTATATTTTCAGAAAGGCTGAGCCCCTGACATGGAGGAACCTAACAGCGTTCTCTTCTTTACTACCTTCTGTCTACATATGCAGATCACGCAATCAGCTTCTATGACCTCTCTTTCCTCCACATGCCTTCATGTATACATTTTCACCAGTTAGTTTGTATCATTCTGTGAAACCCATTGCTAACTGAAAACTGCTATGGAACATTCTACACACTGACCCAGGACTCCCAATTCTAAGACCATTGTCCATGTGACAGTAGTTTTCCTCTACTGTATTTAGTTTGTTTATGTAGTAGGATGCCCAAATCTCTCATCTACATCTGGGTACTAACCACAGTCCCTCATAAACCCACAAGGTATCTATCACCTTCGTCATCATCCTGCCTCCTTCTTGAGGAGGTCAGCACCGCAGTCAGCCATTCACACCAGACAAGTGGCCTTGGTTTTGTTCTAGAATGCTACATGCCTCAAGGCACATGCCAGACCAACCAGGCTTTTTGCAAATAGCAACCAGAAATCAAAATAAAGGCTCAGCTGCATGCATTTCTTCCTTTTATCACCCTTTTCCACACATGCACACACAAAAACATCTATTTGAAATGTTAGTCAGAGAAAACCAACACTTAGCAGTGGGAATTCAATAAGCTTTTCCTTCCAAGAAGCTTTGCTAAAATCCTGCGACTGAGGAGACATGGTCAAAGAGCCTTAGTTGGACCTTGGGAAGCTAAGGAGGGAAGAGAGAAAACAGAGGAAAAAGGGGAAGGGCTCTATTGCTGAGAGTGCTCACAACAGAGGCTGGACTCTGAGAATGAGGTTAGAGGATTTAAAACTTAGCCGGAAGCTGTTCAAGTATAGGGGATTTTCAAACTTTTGGTTTTGTGTTTCAAGCAAGAGTACCCTTCCTGTAAACAAAAATTTACACAGAAAGGCATAATGAAACAGAAAAATAAATACTGCTTCCTGTATGACTGTAAGCTCCACCACATCCAACCAACCCTTAGGTAAAAATGATAAACTCTGCATTCTTTCTCCGACACCACCATCAATAGCCTGAAGGCATTTAGGTTCACAGGATGGCAGCAGAGGGTGGAGGAAAGAATGGATGAATCTCGGAAGAAAGGTTGGCATCAGGTTCTTGTTTTTGGTGACTTTAGCTTGAGAGATGGCCAAAGTCAGTGTCTGTGATACTGTGAAATACATGTTTGGTCATCCTCCAATTTCCTACCATACAGTTCTTAAAATTCTAGGAATCTCTAAAGGGTCAAGAATGTCTTTTATATGCTAATGAGTTGACTGATGGTTAGAGGCTCCCAGATAGCTTCAGGATGGGGGCTGGTCACAGGAAAGGCTGAGTAAGACATGATCTGAGGGAGACGGCATGGGAGCTCCATGCCCCTTCCTACAAGTCCCACTATTCATCAGTATCCTTGTAATATCCTTTATAACAAATGGGAAAACATAAGTAAAACATTTCTGTGTGTTCTGTGAGCCATTCTAGCAAATTAATTAAACCTGAGGAGGAGACCATGGGCCCCAATACATAGGCGGTTGATCAGAAGTTCCACAGACACTGGAAAGTTGAAAGAGAATCCCAGAAAGGAGAGAACTAGAAAGGGGGAACCCTAAAGTCTAGTGTAAATTCTGCCTTAAGCTTTAGCTGACCATTGAACTTTGCATGTGTAGGGCAGATGCAAGTTACCTCTAATAAAGAGAAAAAAAAAAACAAAACTGAAGGGATATTTGAGTGTCTGCTCAAGAGTGTTTGCAGTCTGGGTCCAGTCAAATTAACTGACCACTAAGGCAAAAACACTAATACTCTTTGAAGGAATATAACAAAATTCAGAGTCTTCATAGCACAACAATTTCCAGAATACAATCCAAAATCATTTGATATGAAGAACTGGGAGGTTTTACCAGGCTTAACCATCTTTTAGATAAAAATGATAAACTCAGAATCCCTTATCTCACACAAAAACAACAACAACAACAACAAAAACCCTCAAAATAGATTAGACTTAAACCTAAGCCCTGGAGCTATAAAACTACTAGAAGAAAAGGCAGAGAGAAAGCTCCACGATATTATTCTTGGTAATGAGTTTATGGATATGACCCTAAGACCACAAGCAGCAAAAGCAGAAGTAGACAAATTGAATGACATTAAACTAAAAAGCTTCTACATAACAATCAACAGTGAAGAGATAACTTACAGTATGGATGAAAAACATATGCAAATTATATGTGATAAGAGATTAATATAAAAATATAAATAGAACTAAAATAACTCAGTAGCAAGAAAACAAAAATCTCAATTAAAAAATGGAAAAAGGAACTGAACAGACATTTAATGATGACACACAATGGCCAACAGGTTTATAAAAAAAATGCATAGCATCACTAATCATCAGGGAAGTGAAAATTAAAACCACAATGAGATATGCCCCCATTTTATGTTATAATGGTTATTATGAAAAAAATGAAAGACAACAAATGTTGGCAAGAATGTGGAGAAAAGGGAACTCCTGTACTCTACCAGTAGAAATGTAAATTAGTCCAATCATCATGGAAAACAGTATGGAGTTTTCCCTAAAAAATTAAAAATAGAACTACCATATGATTCAGCAATACTAGTACTGAGCATATAACCAAAGGAAATGAAATCGGTATGTCAAGGAGATATCTGCACTTCCATGTTAGCTGCAGCATTATTCACTGTAGTCAATACATGGAATCCAGCTAAGTGTCCACTGACAGATGAATGGATAAAGAAAATGCGGTGTACGCACACAGTGGCATACCGTTAAGCCTTTAAAAAGAAGGAAAGTCATTTGGAACAAAATGGATGAACCTGGAAGAACACTATGCTACGTAAAATAAGCCAAACACAGAAAGACAAATAACTACATGATCTTCCTTATATGTGGAATCTAAAAGGGTTAAATTCAATCAGAGGAGAATGGTGGTTATCAGGGGCTGAGGGATGTGGTGGGGATTAGAGAAGGGCTGGGGAGACAATGACCAAAGGTACAAAATTTCAATTACACAGAAGTTCTAGAAGATATTTTGTACAACATGGTGAGTGTAGTTAACAACAAGGTATTGCATACGTGAACACGGTAAGAGTAGATTTTAATTTTTCTCACCACAAAAAATGGTTAAGTATGTCATGTAATGCATATGGTAATTAGTTTGATTTAGTCATTCTGCAATGTATACATCTCAAAACATGTTAAGTACAGTAAATATAATTTTTGTTAATAAAAAAAGAAAATAAAAAAAATCAGTGAAGTGTGACCCATTCTAAAGTAAAAAGAACAATCAATGAAAACCCAATCTCGAGATGACACAAATGTTGAAATTACCAAGAATTTTAAAGGATGTATTACAACTATGCTCAATGACATAAACTTTTGTCTGAAATGAATTAAAAAATAGGACATACCAAAAATGAACTAACAAACAGAAATTCTTAAGTTGAAAATAAAATCAAATATGTCAATGTCAGTTTCCCAAACGAAGGGCAAAGCTAGAGTAGTTATCAACTCAGAGACAGTTGCATGGCAGTGAGAAGTTGAGGTCAACTACCTCAGCAAGGTCAAGTGTGGTTCCCTGAGTGTGAAGGGATAACCTGGCAGGAAAGTAGTCATGGGTGACAGGTAACAGGTGAGTAGAGGGAACGTGAGGTTAAGGGGATAATTCTATAAACTGGACCTACTGAACTGGCCCCCACATGCTTTCTTCTAAAAATAATTTACTTGCAGCCCTGTCTGGCTTATGTCAACAGGATATGTTACATTCCTCAAAAATAACCTATTACCTTCAAGAGCAATGCAGGCCTGGAGGGCTCTTTCCTACTGAAAAAAAAGAACACAAGTTACCCTGAAGCAGAGGGGTGGGAGATGGGACTTTTGTGTCCTTTCCATAGACCAGATTCCATAGCTCAGGGAGACAGGATAATTTCCCCTAAGCATAAAAATCTGTAAGAACGTTCCAACTAGAATGGGCCAACATAGGTCAAAGTGACACAGAGTTGCCCTGGATCTTTAGCATGTCATTACAATAGTAAAATCTTCTCTCTATGGGATAATACCATGCACAAAGGGGCCTTCAAAGTCTGACCCAATCCTGTTGTCAGAAGGCAAGAGGTAGTCTTGGGCAGGACTCTCTGGAAACTTCCTTTGAACCCCCCCAAAAAAAACAGGAGGGCAGAAAGGTCACGCCATGCCTCTCCTCTCTGAGAGGACCCATTCTCTTCCTTAAGAGGGCTCTTGGCCCCCTCTTCTATCCCTTCTAATAAACGCAGGGCTGCTACTCAGAACAAAGTGCCTGAAATCTTTCCAGTGTGATTACAAGAAGCTCCTTGGTGGGCCTTCTGTAACAATATGGAAAGGTCAAATGTTTCCAGTGATGCATTTCAAAGAACATATGCCTCTGGATTCCTCCTCAAGGATAAGAATTATTCCCATTAATCTCTGAATCTCCAGTGCAGTGCTCCGCCTGTAGTAGGTGCTCCTTAAATTAGTCACATATTTGCATTCTAATACTGCCAAGAGCCACTTAATCTCTCTGAATTCATCTCAGAATCATTAAAGTGGAATTCCAGCACCTATCTGGGCTACACATCTGGCAGCTGGAGCAACCTATGTGAAATAGGACATGAACTATGAAAATTAAGCAACATCAGAAACTATTATTATCCTTCTCCCACTTCCATTTCACATGCTTTTAGACTCAACTGTTTGTTTACTCAACTATTTTAAGTTAAAATAAAGACTAGCTGGGCATGGTGGTGCACGCCTATAATCCCAGTGACTTGGGAGGCTGAGGCAAAAGGATTGCAAGTCTGAATCCTCAGAAACTTAGCGGACCCTGTCTCAAAATAGCAAAATGAAAAAGGGCTGGCAATGTAGATCAGTGGTTAAGTGCCCCTGGGTTCAATCCCCAGTGCCTGTCCCTCCAATGGGGTCTAGGATCCCCTTGCTCCCTGTTTAGCAATATTTAGTTTTTCCAAGGGCTGGGGATATAGCTCAGTTGTTTGAGTGCCTGCCTTGCAAGCACAAGTCCCTGGGTTCAATCCCCAGCACCGCAAAAATAAAAAAAATAAAAAAATATATATATATTTAGTTTTTCCACATGATAAGGGAATGAACAGGTTCGTTAAATATATAATTTAGGGGACTAGTGGCACAGCTCAGTGGTAGAGGGCTTGCCTAGCATGTGTGAGGCACTGGGTTGGATCCTTAGTACCACATAAAAATAAATAAATAAAAATAGCTGGGTGCCTTGGCGCACACCTATAATCCCAGCACTTGGGAGGCTGAGGTAGGAGGATCGCGAGTTCAAAGCCAGCCTCAGGAACTTAGTGAGGCCCTAAGCAACTCAGTGAGACCCTGTCTCTAAATAAAATACAAAATAGGGCTGGGGATGTGGCTCAGTGGTCGAGTGTCCCTGGGTTCAATCCCCAGTACCAAAAAAAAAAAAAAATTAATTAATTAAAAATAAAATAAAATAAAGGTATTGTGTCCATCCACAACTAAAAAAATTAAAAACTATATACCTTAGGGTTCTGAGCTATAAATCAAATTTTCGAATTTACAGCCTTTTCTAGATGTATCACTTTCTTTCACAGTTCCTCTGTATTCACTTTGACCCTATGGAATGTGAAGCTACCCTCAAGGTCATGATGAATGTGTGGGAGCTGAAAGAAAAGAGTGAACGAGTTCTGGCATTTTAATACTAACACAAAAGCATGTATCTGTAAAAACACCGACCAGAGGAATCTGAAGAGAATGTGATTTGCCACTGCAGGTTTGTCAGCCTGACAGATTGAGGACTTTTGTGATGCAGAGAGGAAAAAAAAACTGCCCATGAACATGCACATGCATGTGGACAAACACATGTGAATCAAGATGATACCTTGAAGAGTGACATGATTTGAAAACTACTGAATACTCCTAAGTTTCTTAGATACTATCACTGAATCCGGAAATAAAATTATCACTAGGCTTTACTCTGTACTTAGTATCTGTTGGGCAATGCAGTGTTTGACAGGAACATTATACCCATGGAAACATGCAATTTGGATAAGCTAGAATCCAGGAGGAATGCATAATCCCTTGATTAAATATCACCGCATAAGGTACTACCTTTTCTTGTACTATAGGTTTGAAATTAAAGAATCCCAAAACCACCCCCTCCAAAAATATAGGTATACAACAGAAAAAAAAAAAAAAGTTCAAACTAAGCAAGGTGACTAAATACGTCTAACTAGCTCAAGTTCCTGAGGCTGAAATTCAAGTTTGTATACCTCCTTTTTCTACTGTCCTAGTGCGGCTCAGTGGTCAAGAAGAAAGTAAATGTCAGTGAGCAAAAAGACTTGTAATTCATCCTTGCTTGTTGTTAAGCTATGGTTTCAACATCAAGAAAAAAAAGAAAAAAAAAGGCGACACAGTCCTAAAATTAGTTCTCATGCTCCTTGCTAAGCTTCACTTAATATAGGTTCTCTGAATGCTTCTAGAGTGCTTTTGCTGTTTTGGTGGCACTGGGCCTTGAACCCAGAAGCCCCCCACCACTGAGCTACAGCCCCAGCTCCCTCACCCCACCCGCTAAGTTGCTGAGGCTGACCTCCAACTTGTGATCATCCTGCCTCCACCTTGGGAGCTGATGGGATTATAGGTGTGCCATCCCACCCGTGCTGCAGTGGCACTATTGCTAAATACAGCAAATTGCTAACTTAAACATGGACTAACTCTGGAGACTTAAAATTTGTGAGTCAGGCAATGCCTTTTCTGGCTTTGATGGGATCCGGCCTGGAAGCAGAGTGGTGACTAGATGCTTTTCCAATGTCCCATTTGATCCTAGGATTGTTACCATGCCCACAACAGCTGGCCCTGGCTGTGACTCAGAGTTCTGCCCCTCAGAGCTCATGCTTTTGGGGAATTAACCAAGCAGAAGTCCTAGGACCCTGACCACATTCCCACAAAAGTAGATCGGTTGTGCCCTGCCCTTTTCAAAAGTGAAACAACATGTGCTAATCAGAAATGAAGAGGAGGACGCCAGAAATGTAACAAAAACATACTAACTCCACCAAGTGGAAAACGGCAGCATCACTGGAATGTCCACTCCCTCTAATTCAAACAAATACCACTCTCCAATGGCAAGAACCAGGGCCCCTTAAAGAACCTGGTTTCAGATCTGGAGTAGGAAATACACAAGCTAAGCCTTAAATATCTTCAGAGAATATTAGGGTTAGGTTGGAAAGACTGTGAAGACAAACCACAGGGGACCCCATTGGCCAAAGAAGTGACAATTTGACCAAAAGAATAATGAAACATTATATATGTTAAGATCCATAAGTTTAAGTTGCAGTTACCAGATCTGGTATGCAGGATCTAAGACAGATGGCCCAATTTCTTTGATAAATAAACAACAATAAAAAAGGGGTAGGGACTGGGATTGTGGCTCAGTGGTACAGTGCTTGCCTAGCATATGTGAGGCACTGGGTTCAATTCTCAGTACCACATATAAATAAATGAGTAAAGTCTATCGACATCTAAAAAATATTTAAAAAAAAGGGGTAGGGATATGCTAAACCCTGGGTTTGATCCCCAGTACTGCCCTTGCCCCCCAAAAGAGTGGGGAAATAGGAGACAGTTACAGATTAGAGACTTATGAGATATAAGGATGAAATGCAATAATGGATGTTCCTTGATCCTGATTTGAACTAACAAACTGTTGATAGGCATTTATGAGGGATCAGGAAAATTTGGACATACACTGGATATTAGGTGATACTAAGGAATTGTTCATTTTTTTAAAAAAATTTTTAATGTATTTTTAGTTGCTGATGGACCTTTATTTTATTCATTTATTTGTATGTGATGCTGAGAATCAAACCCAGTGCCTCACACATGCTAGGCAAGTGCTCCACCACTGAGCCACAACCACAGCCCAAATTGTTCATTCTTTAAGGTATTATAATGGTATTGCATTTATGTGAAAAAAGAGTTCTAATCTCTAGAGATAGGTGCTGATGTATTTAAGGACAAAATGACATGATGTCTGAGACTGACTTTAAAATTCTCTAGTTGGGGGAGGAGGAAAAGTAAGGGAGGATATAGATAAAACAAGACTGGCCATGTAAATTATGTTGTAGCTAGACAATGGTCATGAGAGGTTAATTACATTCCTCATTTTGGAGTAGGTTTGATAACTTCCATATTAAAGTTTAAAAAAAGCAAAACAAATATTTTAGGCTATTTATTTGTCACTAAAAACAAAGGGTAAGGAGATTTTTTTTTGTCTTAGTTCTGAAGGGGAGAAGTTTCTCGAATGTTTCCATAAGCACAATTTTACCTTTGGAGAATTCAATTGATACCAACTCTTCAAAGACTTTTCTGGAATACAGAGAAATTGGTGTATTAAAACCAAAAAAACAAAAAAACCCACTGACATCCAAGATGGTCACAGTCAGCAAGCAGAGACATCGCTAAGGGGCCTGACTGAGTGGAGGGGATTCTAAAGTTCTCAGATAACCTTTGGGAAAGAACAAGTCTATTTCAATAAATGAAGGAGAATAAAGAAAATTCAAGCCCTTCAGTAACATTAGCAAACCTGGACCACACAAAACCATGTTGGTACTGGGATAAGAAAGACTTGGCTCATACATCCTCACAATGAAGGACTCAATGCAAACACTGAGGGCTGGTACTGCCGAGAGGGGGCCAGGTTCATCTGCGGTGTGGGCACATGTTTGGGGCTACACTCTGACACCCTGGCAACTGAACAATTTGTTTTCATCACGTCTAGATATTTCATTCCTTCAAGCAATTCCCAAGATATGTGACAGGAGTTTGTTGTCTCTTTCTGGCTGGGAAAGTAGAAGAAAACCAAAACCAAAAACCAAAACCCAAAAAACAAACCATAAAAATATCATCAAAACTTGTAATATATTAAATGATGTACTGTTTGGGCAGTTTGGAGATGATCCAAAGGAAGAAGTAGTGGTTCTAGAGAGAATCTTCCTACAGACCGTAAAGTTTGATTTACAGGTAGTACATCCATACCAATTCCTGCTCAAATATGCAAAACAGGGTTTGGACAGTGTATGGACATGTGTATAATTCATGGCATGATGCCTAGGGTTGTTGCCTGGGCATTCTGGAGTCCTGCTGCCCTTGCTACACACCAACCACATGTGAACAATTCAGCGTTTATAGACAGGACAAATGTAGTGTGGAGATATTCAAGGACATGAACAAAGAAAAAAAGAATATTTAAAATATGGTTCTAGATGGGGCAGAAGCAAGACAGTGAGTGAACAAAAATCTCCGCTGCAAAAAAGCACAACTAGAGGTAGAATACAGTAAACACTGGCAACAGGGCCAAGACGGGGCTGCCAGTAATGGAGGCTGCCTCTCCTCCCAAGCCACATCCAGACGCAGGGCTTCCTCTGGAAGCTCAGGCAAGCAAGCTTAGGAGGAAGCTGGGAGTGGGAAAGGTTACAGGAAATAAATGTAGGCGTATGCAAGGACATAGCAGACACAAGGACACATAAGGGAAGTGTGTGGGGTCCCTTTGTAGTGGCTGGAGGCAGGAGCCTGACCTGGAATGAGGATGCCAGCAGGCCTTCTCAGGAACCACTCATTCCCTGGTTTTCCCCACCCCTCCAGGTCTGTTCTCCACCCCAAGTTCCAGTTCCTGAGCTCCCCATCCCTCCAGGTCTGTTCTCCACTCAGAGTTACAGTTCCTTAGCTCTCCATGCTCCAACAAGATAGCAAGCTGAAAAGAAAATAATTCACATTTGAGGGTATTACTGATCTCACCTGTTCTTCCAGGGCTCCATAAGTCTCCACCCCCTAACCCAGCCCAAGTCCTTCTGCAGTTTATAAACCTGAGCTCAAATAAATTAGGTCCTAGATTTGATAGGAATAATCACAAACTTCACTTTGGGGAAGCAGGATTCTTGTAAAGCTAATAAGGCTTTTGATTCTGCTACCAAGGAACAATTCATCATACTTGCTGTACTATGTTTTAAATTACGGTAGAGACATAGCAGTGTCTAAAATTAATTGATTAATTAATAAGGTTGCAATGAGTGTTTTTTTCTATTTAGATGGGCGTCTCACTATGTTTTCCAGGTTGGTCTTGAACTCTTGGGATTAGCAATCCTTCTGCCTCAGACTCCTGAGTAACTGGGACTATATGTGTGCACCATTATGCTCAGCACAATGCATTTTTTTTTTTTTTTAAGAAAAGAACAGTATAGAAAATATCGGAATGTAAATCATATAGTAAAGGTGAGAACTGTTTGGTAAAACTTTTGTTTCATATCTACATATACAATATGATGATCTAAGCATATTTATTGTACACATACCCTGACTGTATCACAATGTAAAGTACATTTCTTACAGTTCATGTTGATTAGGGAAAAAAAAAGATAAACACTTCTACAGTACTAAAATATCTGACTTCATACACTCAAAATATAAATAGGTTATATAATGTCCTTTTTTAAAGTTATATAAATTTAATTTTTTTCAAGTACAAATTACAGATTATTCCTATCATTTCAAATGGCTAGTTATTTCTGAAATAAAATAAAATTATAAAGGCTTGTAATGCATTTTAAGTGATAAAACTTCATTGAATGGCTTAGGATAGAGATAATGACCTTGACTTCAATGGGTTTTGTCAAGGACCATGACTGGGTCAATGTGGGACAGAGTGTTTGGGAAAGAAAAGCTTAAACTCAGAAAAACATCTCAGTCCATAGAAAACACTGTTTACTGACAATTCTAGGCAGAAAAAAAGAGGGAGGAGTAAGCAGAATTGAAGAAACCACAAAAAGAGAGAAAAAGAAAATTCTGAGTGTTAAAATTGCAGAGTTCCTAAAACTAGCACCATACTAAAAAATAAACAGAGAACATGGTTCCTAATGACTTTCCTGGCAACTAAATGTTATTGGTAGGATCTGTGATGGAAAGAGGAGCCCAGGTAACCATGAAACTTAGTGAAAGGGGAGTTTCCCAGGCAAAAAAAATCATGTTATATGATTCCATTTATATGACATATCAAGAAGGGATAAATCCATAGAGACAAAAAGCAAATTGGTGATTTCCAGGGACTAGGGGGAAGGGAGAATGGGGGCTGACTACTTAAGGGGCATGGGGTTTCTTCTTGGTGCAATGACAATATTTTGGAACTAGGCAGAGGTGGTAGCTGTACAACATGGAAAATGTACTAAATGTTGCTGAACTGTATACTTTAAAGTGGTTAATTTCTGCTATATGAATTTCACCTGAATTAAAAAAATAATAATGAAGGCAAGAGAGAGGGCAGGAGGGAAGGAAACAGGGAGAAAGGGAGAGAGAGGAGTACCTAAGGAAAAGAGGTATATGTGTCCAAAATGAAGACAGTGGCAGGCGGAGAAACCCAGCGTCCTTCTGCTTAGGGCCCAGCTGAGTTCCAGTGTGTGAGGGTGACAGGCACAAAGGTGAAATGACTGAGGAGGAGGGGAAGAGCAGAAAGGGCACAGGGAAGGGGAATGGCCAGAAGCGTTTTGGAAAAGGGGAAAATTCAGAGCTGATTAGAAAGAGCAAGTTAGTGTTCACAGCACGCTGGACTGTTGAGACACGAAGGCTCAGATATGCTGAATGTGGAAGATGACGGGAGCGGGGCTGGGGCTGTAGCTCAGTGGCAGAGCGCTTGCCTAGCATGTGTGAAGTACTGGGTTCAATCCTCAGCACTACATAAAAATAAACAAATAAAATAAATGCATGCTGTCCATCTACAACTACCAAAAAAAAAAAAAAAAAAAAAAAAAAAGACAAAGGGAGTGAGTGGAAAGGCAACCAGCAAAGACATCATGAGAAGATTCTGGGAAGGGGGCTGAGAGCAGGCCCCTAAAATTCCCCCATACAAAATAAGGGTGGGCAAATTAGGAGACAACATACTATCTCAATATGTCTTAAAGGCAGCTGGGCTGGGTGGTGCACGCCTGTACTTCCAGCAGCTCAGGAGGTGGAGGCAGGAGGATGGCGCCTTCAAAGCCAGCCTCAGCAAAAGCGAGGCAATAAGCCACTCAGTGAGACCCTGTCTCTAAATAAAATACGAAATAGGGCTGGGGCTCAGTGGTTTAGTGCCCGAGTTCAATCCCTGGTACCCCCCCCCCCCCAAAAAAGGCAAAGCCACTAAGGAATACAATAAGAAAGAGTGCCTAAATGCGCAAGCACAAGAAGTAAATACAGAAATAAATAAATATTGGGGTAGAAAACTCCTTGGTGGTTCCTAAGAAATCTTACTTTTAGGCTTTTTTCCCCCTTTCTTTTTTTCTTTCTGTGGTACTGGGGCTTCACACATGCTGGGCAAGCGCTCTACCACTGAGCTACGTCACTTATCACTTAATGCTTTATAGAGCTTTCTGGTCTGCTTAGGGCAGAATCACTGCACAATTTTGGGTTATTCTGTTAAGGCTCAGGATCACCATCTCAAAGTAACAGCCAATTAATTAGCATTTTAATGAGTAGGGATCTATTTATAGCTTTTCTTATCATTGGTTAACAAAAGTAAATGGCAGGATATCACAGTTCATGCATAACTGTTTACTAAATGCCTCTCCTGTCTGGGCTGGATCTGGCCTCCCAAATCCTGGGACACAGAATTTACCCTCCAGAACTACCAGGAAGCATAGTGGGGTTACTTCTCTACTGTAAGAGAGGTTGGGAGACAAGATGGCTCCTTCTCTGCAGAGAGTGGTAGAGAAAGCTTGCACTTAGGAAAGAATGGTCTGTGATCAAGTCCCAATTCTACCTCTCACTGGACTTGTGTCTTAACCATTCTGGGTCTCAGAGTCCTTTACCTATAAAGTGGGGATAACATCTACCCAAAAGGTTGTTGAGCCTTAAGTAGTCTATGTAACATACCCAAGCAAGTGTCAGCTGTGATAGATGCTTCATGTAAGACACCTGTTTATTTATTTATTTATTTATTTTTGGTACTGGGGATTGAACCCAGGGGCACTCCACCACTGAGCCACATCCCCAGCCCTATTTTGTATTTTATTTAGAGACAGGGTCTCACTGAGTTACTTAGGGCCTCGCTAAGTTGCTGAGGCTGGCTTTGAACTCGCGATCCTCCTGCCTCAGCCTCCCAAATGCTGGGATTACAGGCGTGCGCCACCACGCCCGACTAGACACCTGTTTTTAATTGACGACTGTGTGAGATATGAGGAGGGCATTCTGGCCAGAGGGAGTGAAATGGGGACAGAAGCCAGAGAAAGCATATCTCCTTGGGGGAGGAAATAGAGTAGGACTTGGTGAAGTTGAGGATATGTAATAAGGGGGTGCTGAAGAGAGGCTGGGAACCCACCTTGCAAGGGGAAAGATACCTTACTACCTGCAAAGGAACTGGGCTTGACCCTGTGAGGAGAGCAGCACATGAAAAAGCCCACTCAGTATGCTCTACCACAGTCGCCACTAGCTGTTCTTGAACACTTTCACCTTCTAGATCCTTATAAACTCATAAACAGCACCTTTTCATTCTTGGACACTGGCCCTCTTTAATCAACTCACATCATCTCACTAGATTGCTTGGCCAATGGAATGTAAAATGGTTAATGAACTTACAAGTTTCTCAACAAGTATCTGCTGAGTGAACATTTATTCTAGACTGCATGGGGACAAGTGGAAATTTATGGTTTTAGCTGGGAGATGAGATGCCCATAAAGTGACAAGGGAATGCCAAAAGTATTGCAGAAAAGCTCAGACTGGTGGGCAAGGCCAGTCCTGGAAGGGTTCCACAGACCTTCGTAACACATACAGCTGATGATCATGAGCAGTGAGCTGGCAACCCAGAAGTGGCTTATCAAGGGTCAGGGAGGAATTGCTGGATGATTGGGAGAGGTCCCTGTACCACTATTTTATGACAGACACTGTTTAGAAGCCAGCACACAGTGATAATACAAGAAGCAGACCTATTTTTGTTTGATTTTATTAGTGACTTTAAACTCTCTAAAGACAAAGTCTCACTTACTGCCTACTGTTAGCATGGGAAGACCATTCTAATACCGCTCTTCTCCATTTGGCAAGGCACTGTCTCTGGGCCTTAGTTTCAGAATGAGCAAAAGGGGATAAAACCCCTACCTTATTTTTTGAGAGGGTGAAATGAAACAACCTAGGAGGAAATTCCTCCTGGCCCAGGGTTTGACATGGGCTTGAAACATACTCCTTTTCTTCTGTCCCTCTTTCTTTTCTCCCTCCCTAAATGGTTCCACAATCTAGTGTGGATAAACTAGCCAATGTTTAGTCAGTTATCCATCTATATCAGTGCTCTCCCTTAGTATGCTACCATCCCTTCCAGGAAATGTAAAAACTGGGGTAGAAACTGACAGTCTTTAACTTCACCTCCTTTAGGGACCAAAAATCTCCCCAGAGGACTATCCTGTGAGCAAGGGTGGTTATTGTGGAGGTGGCATTTGTGTACACCTGTACTTTGCTCCAAATCGCAAACAAAAATTTGTATTGTCAAGAGCTTGTCCCAAAATAAAATTGAGGAAATCACACAATGGAATGTGAAATCATATATCACCACACCGTTTTTCAGGAGTTCTCCATGTTTCCCCCAGATGCAGACACCATTGATGGTAGTGTTCCTATTTTCCACTAACAGGATGGGTACTTGCTGCTAAACTCTGCGCCCCTGCTTGGAGCTTTTAAGTTATCCCACAAGTATCCCTTCAAACACCCTGAACAAAGAGGGAGAGCACAGAACATGCTGTCTTTGTCACCTCTTGATGCGTGGGAGGAATACAGAGTGCGCTTTCTTTGACTGATAACAAGTAAACCCGCTAGATTTTCTTCTGCATGAAAAAAATAGCCCAAAGTTGCTGAAGTACTACCGCTATTAAGAAATTAAAAACATTTTTCTTACTAATTAGCTCCTTTATAGACTGAAAACTCCACTGCCTGGTCTAGGGGGAGAACAGAAAACATTTTACAAAAAGAAAGGACCAAGTGTATTTATTTGTTAAAGTAGACAGAATCTTAAACATATACTATTAGTGGGGAACAACTTCTAAGCGAGTAACCTCCTTGCAGTAGAAAGGAAATTCCGTTAGGAAAAACTGATCCGGTAGTGTCAGAGGGAGCTTGGTTATGGGGAGGGGTCGATTTCCTCAATCCGGAAAGAAGGGATTCGGTAACAAAGTCTTCCAACCACCTCACCAACCAGTGGCTACATTGTTATCACCTAGTCTCGGGTACCTCCGGAATACCCCGGGGCGAGGCCCTACTGGGGCCTGCTGGTCCTGATGGTCGGCTAAAAGTGCCCAGGGCTTTCTTTACAATCCTCGCAACCTCCCGCCCCCAACCCCGGCAACCCCCGTAAAAGGTGTAAGAAAAAAAATCCCAACAAAGCAAAACTTCAGCGGGAGCGGTTCTCCACTTTACACTGAAAAACACTGGAACGTTTATTGGTGGAGCGACTTGAGACCCTTTCTTTTTCGGGGGTGGTCTTGGGAGAAACGGGCCACACAATGACAAACGCAACGCGGAGGCGCCTCCAGAATTGGCCCCCTCCTCCCTATCCAATACCCGGGGGCAGGCGGGCTGCATCCTCAAGAATCAAGTCCAAAGGGGCATCAGCCGGGCCCAGAAGGGGGGTTGCTGGGGTGGCACGTCCCACCTAGAAGTCACTGGGGGAGCCTCTGGATCTCAGCCCAAATACCCGTTTGGTTTCCCAGGAAACTGAGGCAGGGGAGTTGCCAGGGGTAACCCCTGGAGCAACTGGCGCAACTCGTACCCAGGTAGCCCGCATCAGCGTCTCTCCATCTCCTGCCCGACCCATTCTCCGGGCTGCTCTCACCTGGCTCGCGGGCCCGGATGCGGGCCGACAGCAGGGGGCCGCACAGACTGAGGCTGGCGGCGACCAGCAGCAGCCGCCGCGGCCCCATTGTCCCGAGGCTGGCGCGGCTCAGCGAGATGCTGCTCGAAGTTGCCCCGCCGCGGGCGGCTTGGCTCGGCTGGGCCCGGCCCTCTCGCTTTTTTCCGGCGGGTTGCGGCAGCCCGTTGGTGCCAGAGGGCAGAAGACTTCCGAAGGACAAAAAGAAGAGACTGGCGTCCACCGCGGACAGTGAGTCTGGCTGCAGCTGCCGGAGCGCAGGGCGGGCGCTGACGGAGAAGGGGGCGGGACCCGGGCGCGGGCGCGAACCGAGCTTTTCCGGAATGGCGCCCCCCGGCGCGCGCCGTGCGCCCTCGCTGTAGCGGACTCCAGCTGCCCAGAACCTCTGCTACCCGCCCGCGGCTCCTGTCAGCACTGTGCACCACTGCCCTGCGCGCTGTCGCATGGGCCGGGGCCCTGCCACTGCCAGGCTGCGGAGTCCGAAAGACGCCGTCTCCCCCGGGCGCCGTTGGCCCGCGAGGCTGTCAGTGACTCAGACTGGCGGGGCAGGATCCCGGGGCGACCCGTGCAGTTCGTAGACTGCTTCCTCGGCGGATCAGTATCCCCCCGGGAAGCAGAGAACGCCAACAGGGACCGTGGAGTCCAGGATGCCCCCAGGCATCGCGGCCCGCGGGGTCCCGGCCACTTTCTTCCTCGCACGGAACCTCGTGCCATGCGCTGTGGCCGGTTCGGGAAGTTTGGTATTTAGCTAAAACATGGCGAGTTGTTCCTGTTTCTGTGATTTAGGGAAAATGGATTTAAAAGTTTAGTGTATAACAGGATTGTCCCCAAATGTTTGGATAGAATTCTTGACATTTAAGATTCTTTTCCCTTTATTCCACGGATTAGACATCTTAGAGTCCGGTGCTTGTTCTTTCACAGACCCGCCGCCTACTGCGACTGCCCGACCTAACCAACCCAGACCCGAGCGCAGTCTCTCCTTCCTCCCTCAAGGCTGTAACGTCCGCTGCCCTCTCACTTCCACTGCTCGCTCGAATCACCTTCGGAGATGCCCTGGGCACCGGGTGGTGCTCTGCCTCCTCCGAAGTGAGACTTGTCCACAGGACGAAGCGTACTGGAGACTTTTTTTTTTTTCTTCCCTTTTTAAAGAGGCCTTCCTTTGTTCTTGAACACTATTAGGACTTTGGATAATTCAAGTCTTGGGGCAGGGGACACTCAGCAACTCGCTGAGGACCTAGAGGGGACGTCGATGATGAGGCTTGGAGGGGGAGGAGCACTCCGCTTACTTTGCTGTCTGGAGTCTCTGGTGAGTGCGATTTTTAGACCGCAGCAGGAAGTGGGTCCCCCAAAGAGGCTGTTTCTAGGAAAGTTCAGCCGCAACCCCTGGGCCTCTCAACCCAGGGCACTGATGGCTGCAGTTCAGTCACTCACTAGTCAGGATCCTAAGGCTTTTTATAAAGGGAGTTTTGCATGAAGATAGTGTCATTCTCCAACTAGAGCTCTGATGCTTCGACCAATAGAGGGGATACCAGCAGAGACCATTTTCTTCCCTGTATTGCTCCATCGCCCTCACAGCAAAGTGCCTTGTTTTACACAGAACTTGCTCAATAAATTATGGACTTACCCAGTTAAATAATACCATTTAAGATCTTCTCTGATTCAATACTCTCATGAAAACATCCAAGAGTAGGTGTGAACTATCAAAATTGTATATGTTTGCACCCATTATTATATTGTTTTCTCATTAACCCTAAGATGCTATTGACTTTAAGATTCATCATTTAACTTACAATCACAAGCAGGCAAAGAACGCTGCCAATAAACCTGGGACATGTCATTAATTGTAGGAAACACTCCAATTTCAGTGTAGTTAGACATGAAAGGGCATTTTAGAATCAATGAAATAAAGTGTAAAGTATCAAAATAATAGAATGTGACAAAAATTTCTGACAGTTCAAGGATATAAAATAGAAAGTACATTAGTCACCCCTCATCCATAGGAGATGTGTTCCAAGATCCCCAATGGATGTCTACAACATGAATAGTATCAAGCCCTACCGACAGTATTGCCACCGTGCCTTCTCCTTATTTCCTCTGCAGTGTTGCCCCTTAGTGCCAGAGTTAATCTGTCCTTTTGTGTTTTGTACTGATGCCTCCTTCACATTACTGCTGTTGTACTTTGGGACCAAAATAAGGGTTACTGGAACACAAGTATTGCAATACTAGAACAGCTGATCTGATAAATGAGATGGCTACCAAGTAACTAACAGGTGCTTAGATTATACAGAGAGGCTATGTTGGATAAAGGGATGATTAACACAATCTCAGGTGGGATGGAGAGAGATTTCATCACTATACTCAGAAAAGCATTAAAAGTAACAACTTGTTTATTTCTGGAATTTTCCATTTAATATTTTCAAACATGGGTTGGCTGTGGGTAAATGAAACTGCAGAAAAGGAAACTATGGAGAAAGGAATGGGGGCTTATCTCCCACTTCTCTCATGGTCTCCATGATTACTATTAAGTTTCTGTCAATCATTCGAGGAATTGTACTCAGATGCAAATAAATAAATGTATGCATATCCTTAAAAGAGTGAAATAATACTATGACTACACTTTAAAGATTTCATTTCTTTCATTGTTGGAAAATGTTTTCAACCATTTTACAAAGCTGTAAAGCTTAAAATTATGCTTTTGGGGTTTAGTATTAAACCAAAATGTACTGCTAGTGATAAAAAGAGGGCTCCTGAAACAATGAAATGCTTAAATTGTGTGTATTAATTAAAGTGTCCCTCAGGGTGGGACTGGCGTATAGTGAACAAGGGGGAGTGGAACAGAGTGAAGTGTTTTTTTTTTCTCAATTTTGTATTTTCTAAAGATTGTGACTTGCTTGTAGAACAGTCACCAAAAGTTGAATGTACTTTCAAAAACAGTGGTTTTAATTTTAGCATGCATAGGCATGGATTCCTAGACCCCATCCCACACCTATGGTACATTTTTCACAAGTACTCCCAGAAGATGGTGAGATCTGTGTGTTCCCAGACCAAAGTTTTGAGAAACATTATTTTATGACAGTGGTACTCAACCTTCAGCAATGGAGTCAGGTGTGATGGTGCATGCCTGTAAAACTAGCTACGTGGGAGGCTCAAACAGAAGGATTGCAAGTCAGAGGCCAGCCTGGACAACTTAGCAATTTTTTTTTATCAATAAAAAATAAAAAAGGCTAGGGATGTTTTCAGTGGTAGAGTTAATCCCCAGTACCAACAACAGCAAAAACACCATAAAACTTCAGCCTGGATCATAATCACCTGTAAGATTTGTTCAATCACAGTTCTGGGTCCCATTTCCAGAAATTCTGATTCAGCGGATCTGGGGGATGTGGACTGAGACTTTACATTTCTAACTTCCCGGGTGTTGATGATGATATTAGGGGCAGGAGGAACATATTGCTGAAAAAAGAAATGAACAAGATTCCCTCTAGTTATCCCTCAGTATCCAAAGGGAATTGGTTCCAGGACCTCCAAGAATACCAAAATCTGAGGGTGCTCAAGTTCTTCATATAAAAGGGCAAAACCTTGGGCTGGGGATATAGCTCAGTTGGTAGAGTGCCTGCCTTGCAAGCACAAGGCCCTGGGTTCAATCCCCAGCACCGCGCAAAAAAAAAGGCAAAACCTTCAATATACTTTAAATGGTCTCTAGATTATACCTAATGCAATGTAAATTTTATGTAAATAGTTTTTATATTGTATATTTTGAGGAACAATGACCAGAAAAAGTCTGTGCATGTTTAATACAGATGCAATATTTTTTTCCCAAATATCTTCCATCCTCAGCTGATTGAATTTGAGAATGGGGAATTCTTGGACATAAAGGGCTGACTGTGGTTTATTTCTTTATATTACACAATATGTCAAGCATAGAAAAGTTGAGCATCTAAAATAAAACACCCATGGGCCCATAACCTGGCAATAACACACATATACATACACACGTCACTGTTTAAGCCATTTTTACCCTTTTCTGATGTCATTCTCTTTCCTGACCAGAAGAGTAACTTTGTACTTTTAGTACATGTTTATGTTTATAAAAATATTACTGCTTTGTGTGTTTTAAATGTTTCTGGACATTTATAATATTTACAACATGCTCTTAGGAATTCTTTAATTGCATTTTTCTAGATGCACTTGTTTCATACATCTTTTTTTTGTGTGTGTGTGTGTGTGTGGGGTGCTGGGGATTGAACCCAGGGCCTTGTGCATGCAAGGCTAGCACTCTACCCACTGAGCTATATACCCAGCCCTGTTTCATACATATATAATTTTTTAAAAGATTTATATTATTCCCATGTATGCATAGACTACATTTTATTTTTCTAAAACTATTTTATCTATAGTTTTGTTCCCATATTTATTCCTAAATAGCTTATTTTTATTTTATTCCCTTGATTTATCTGGCCAGAGTTTGGAAGTGACTAGTTTTCAATGCTCATCTTTTTGTTTTGTTGCTTTTGTTGTTTGTTTTTAGGGTCATTTATTTTCACACAGGTTTTTAATTCTTTCCCTCTACTTTCTTTAGGTTTATTCTTTAGTCTTAAGTTTGAACTGATTGCTTAGTTTGTGAATCTTTACCCCTTCTCTCTCAAAGGACCACTTCAGCTACATTTTGCAAGTTTTGATATGTTCTTATATGCAAGTGAAGATTGAACATTTTGTCAATTTCATTAAATATTCAACTCATAAATTACTGGAAAATTTTGACTGACTCTTTGGATTGAATTCTAATTTGGTATTCTGGTCTGCTGGTAATGTTCTTTTTCTTTTTCTCTTTTGTCCTCAGACTTTACAGAGTTCACATGATGTTTGTGTGTTTGCTTTGGAGAAAGGTATCAGTCCCCCTACTTCTTTTACTCCATGCCTACCGTGCCAAAACCCCTTTGTCAGTTTTAGAGAGAATTTATGTAGGCTGACCAGAGTGGAAATGTTACCTAATCAAAGATGATAAACATATTGAAAACCTACCTGAGCAGAGTTGATAAATTCATTTCTCAGATGTGAAACTTTGTTGTATCATTCATATATAAACCACATGATATTAATTCTTGGTTTTCATTTTCTATTTTTAACTCACCTGGCACTAAATAATATGAGTCATTAATCATTCTCCCTTGTTTATGGTATTTAGTAGTGTTTAAAAACAAATGTGACATCAATGTGGCCAAAGTTTAAATCCCACGATAATATGAAAACCATTTCTTTCATACAATTAGATGACCTACCTGCTTTAGGTATTCTGGTTGCCACACCTCTATCCAAAGTTCTCCAAAGACAACAATATATTGCCTAGTGATTTCCTTTTTTGGAAGATAATGGTGGTGATACCAGAGCCCATATAAAACAAAAGTGTGTAATACTCAAATTAGGCGTTGAGATAGTCCAGTTCTTGGTAAAGACCTCCACATTTATTTTTTTATTTTTAATTTTTTTAGGTGTAGATGGACACAATGCCTTTACTTTATTTCTTTTTATGCGGTGCTGAAGATCGAACCCAGTGCCTTACACATGCCAGGTGTGTGCTCTACCACTGAGCCACAACCCCAGTCCTCCACATTTACTTTTTAAGCAAACAAGAGGTTGTACTCAAATTACAAGCTAACCAGCAGGAGTCCTGTTTCTGTCTTTTGTTTTCACAAACCTGTATTAGTACTTTGAATTTAGAAGTTAATCTCTCATAATGGATCAACAACTGTATTTCCATTAATTATACCGGAGAGTGGCCATACAGAGGGACTGAAAAACCATGTCTGTCCACAGGAGCTCCGAGGATCCTGTTTTAACCTGTTACCAAGTCTACGTTTCAGTAACAGGCATTCCTTTTCAACAAGCCAACCAGCAGCAAGACCATTCCATGCTCACAAGAATCTTTCAGAATATAGACAACTCTCACCAGAGTTCCGTGGTTTGCCAGTTGGAATGTTTGAGGAATACCACAATCCCTACTTCAACCACAAAGTCCTAAAAATCACATCATGAATGGCATCTCTAATTAGTGTCCAACCACAACACACACCAGCATACTATTATAGATCTGACCTTTTATGCCAGTGATCATGATCACACCAGTTGGTCTCTTTTGGGCCACTTTCAGAATACACAGGTCTTCCCTCTTTTGAAAGTCACTAGAGCATATTCATGGAGAGTAGCTGGAGTGCTGCTTCTGGGCTTTTTTGCCCTTTCAAAGTTCCAGGTGCCAGAGTGGAGGCTAAAGGCATGAAGCCTCTCTATCTTCCAGATCAAAGACCACTGTGTAATAGTGGAAACATTATCATACATCAAAATGTAGGAGTCAGCATTGCAAACATCAAATTAGAGTTCCAATTGCTCATTGTTCTAAGAGAGACATGTATATATACATGTATGTATATATATGTGTATAAATATAGATCCCCTCCCCCCACACACCCACACCGGCTACAAGAAGCTATGAGTTTCTGGGGAAGAAGCTGGTCAGGAGCTCGGAGAAGCTCACAGTTACAAGGAAAAAATGTCCCCTGACTGGGAATGGTTTAGTCCTCCTAAGAGTGGCCCAGACTGTCTCCAACAATCTCTGTAAACTTAGGTCTGACTATATCTATGGCCCCATTGGTTTCTTGTTCTTGCTCCTTTTCTTCATTGGATTCTTCCTTCTCTGTGTCACCAACTCATCCATGTCCCTTAAAGACCTCAAAGAGCAATTGTTGACATCTTTAATGACATCCCCATCCTGTGGGCCAACAGAGAAAACATTTTCAGCTTTCCTTGAGGGCACTGGCATGATACACCTTCATTCATATACATGACACTCAAGCTTGTCATTCAGTGTTGGAATAAGTGAAGACAGGTCCTTTCAGAGATGCTGTGAAAGGCTGGCTTTTGCTTTCAAACACTCTTTCCCTAATTTTGGCTCCTGTACATTTCCACTAAAAGACTTTTCCAGGAGCAAGAAGAGGAAAGCTTTTCTACTTAAGCACAGCCAAAGTCCTAAAAATCATATCAGGAAGAGCACATGAACGGGACACTGTTCTATCGCCACTGGTTCCTGTTTCCTACTCTCCAATACTAGCAGTAGGGGAGAGGAAGGTTCATTATTAAGGTAAAATTTAACAGTCTATTTGATTTCTTTTGCTGAAATCTGCATTAAGGCTAATGCTTTAAAAGAAGGAAACCACACACACACACACCACTTCCACCCCACAAACTGTTAAGATAGCATCTTTTTGAGGTATTCATGTCTTTGTTAAAAATACATGAAGCCTGAAGGGGCTGGAGTTGTGGCTCGGTGGTAGAGTGCTTGCTCGGCATGTATGAGGCACTGGGTTCCATCCTCAGAACCACATAAAAAATATTTAAAAATAAAAAAATACAGGTAGCCTGAAACAATCACTAAAGCAGCAGATGTTACTTTTTAAGATTTGAATTTTTATAAATTCTGTTGGTCTTCTAAGTTCTTTTGTGCCAAATAAGCATATTTTGCCATCCCCAAGGAAAATAAAAGGCTGTTGAATGAACAAAACGTTAGGGAGGTTCTAGCTTAGGGGTCTGAGTTATTGTTGTGGTAAAGATGGCAAAACTGTCTTCCTTCCTTCAACAACACAACCACCTTCTTTGCCATCTGTGGCTTTACTTGGCTATATAACTACCTAGTTAGGGATTGCTATATTCTGGATATGCTTTGTCCCTACCAAAGCTCATGTTGAAATTTCTTTCCCAATGTAAAGGGGTGGTGGGACTTTTCAGAGATAATCAGGTCATGGGTACTCTGCCCTGATGAATAGGTTAATCTCTTTTGTGAAAGATTAAGTTAGGTCTCTCAAGACTGGATTTGGTCTCAAGGGAGTGGGTTTCTTGGGACTGGATTAGTTACTGCAGAGTGAGTTTTATAAAGTAAATTTACCCCTGGTGCTTTGTCTCTTCTGCATGTAATGCCATCTTGTCATGAGGATCTTACTAGAAGCCAAACAGATGTTAGTGCCAGTGCCATGCTTTTAGACTTCCAGAACTGGGAGCAAAATAAACATTTTTCCCCCCAGAACTAGGGATGGAATCCATGGGTGCTTTACCATTGAGCTATATCCCTAGACCTTTTTAAAAAAATTTGAGATAGTCTTGCCAGGTTGTGTAGGACCTTAAATTGTTAAGGTTGACTTCACACTTGTGATCCTCCTGTCTCAGCTTCTGGAGTTGCTGTGATTACAGTAATGCACACCATCCTGCCAACATCTTTTCTTTATAAAGTGTCCAGCCTCAGGTGTTTTGTTAGAGTAATACAGTACAGACTAAGGAAGGGACTATATTTACCTAACTGTGACTATGTGATGATTTTGGTAAACAGAATGAGCAGAAGTGTCCCATGTAATTTAAAATGGTTTGCTCTGGACTTCATTCCCCCATTCCTGCTGGTTGGGAATCAGTGGTAAGTACTAAGCCAACTGGCCAACCTGTATTCCTAGATTACTTTGTG
The DNA here is from genome assembly GCA_020662805.1 of Glaucomys volans. Taxonomy (NCBI): domain Eukaryota; kingdom Metazoa; phylum Chordata; class Mammalia; order Rodentia; family Sciuridae; genus Glaucomys; species Glaucomys volans. The sequence goes on from JAJEJO010004047.1 coordinate 223,079, forward strand.
AACTTGCTCATTTGCCTTTGAACTGCTGAGAACTTGAAAAGAATAAAATTCTACCATATTTCAGCAACAAGAGTTTTTGTATATCTCTCTTATAGTAGCTTACTCTATTCTCTAGTTAGTAATAGCTTTATGTTTATTATTCCTTTTTCTGATAAGCCCCACCAAGAATCTACCCACTAAATGATTTGGATATATTAAGACAACTTAAAAGCCCCATTAATGTAATTAAGGAACATTTATTTTACATTAAACAATTTTCAAAGAATACATTTAAAAACCATCTAGATGCTGATTTTATAGCATTACAAAAAATTGAGAGGCACAATTGAAATTGTATTCAAATAAATTGTGACGGGTAGAGGTGGGGGCCTATGATTGCTATCCATGTTGTTCCTTAGTCCCTTAAAGACTCTTCATACGAGAATCTTCACATGAGGCAGTAGTGCACTTTCATTTAGTAGGAATAAATCACATAAAATATATACTTTTATACAGAAAGTGTTATTGTATTGTCACTTTCAATTACTTATAAAAACTTCATTTTGAATTGCACAAAAATTCTTCAAAACTGATAATTCCCAGAAGATGGGTCTTAGAACTATATGTCTAAATAATTCATTACAAATTAATTAGGTTACCATTTCTCCATAGATAAAAAACAATCCATGAAGAATACATTATTAAAGTGGGACACTTAAAATCTTTCATAGGAAAATAGGCTTACACATTTGTCCCTAGTCAGCTAAGCTTCCCCTACTTTAAAACAAATCACAGGATGTTGAGAGTTTTAAATCAGAGTACCTACACCACAGTACAACGTGGGTATGTTCACATTAATTCATTTTGTGCATCATTCTACTGTAGTATCGAATTATCAAAAGGCACATGGGTACATTCTTCAGAACAGTTTTGGTCTTTTTCTTTTTTTAAAAAAAATCACACATTTAGAAGCAGTGATTTCAATCATGTTTAAAAACAAAAATATTGAACAATCCATCTCAATCCAGGTGATACAGAATCCGTGAAATCTCCGCAGGCACTTCACTTCCCATAGAATTTCTTGTTGAGCAGGTATATGAGAAGATTTACATTCACTTTAACCTTATCGAACATTTTCATTACAGCCACTCCTTCATACTGCATCTGAAGTAAGTCCTGAAATTGGGAGGAATATCATTAAATCTTAATTTCGACATTTTGCACATTTTAAAAACAGAAGTATTTGGTGACAAATATAAGACTCAACATGATATAATGACTTAGACTTTAGTGTGCATTAGAATTACCTGGTTAAAAACATAGGCTATCTGAAACTCAGATTTTTGGATCCCTTCCCCAGGAATTCTTGATTTTGTACCTCTGAGGTGAGGCCCACAAATTTGCATTTTAACAGGTTGTCAAGCAATGGTGATAATAATGGTCAAGACACCACATTTTGAGAATCATCGATGAAAGAAAACATTTTTAAAATACAAGGACTCTGAGAAAATGACTATCATCAAGTTAACATCAGATATATAGTTATAATATCAATGTTTTTTTCAGTACTAGGGATTGAATGCAATGGTGTTATCCCACTAAGCTACATCCCTAACCTTTTTTTTGTTTTTTAAAAAAAATTTTTAGATGTTAATGGACCTTTATTTTATTCATTTATTTATATGTAGTGCGGAGAATTGAACCCAATGCCTCACACATGCTAGGCAAGTGCTCTACCACTGAGCCACAACCCCAGCCCCATCCCTAACCCTTTTTGTTTTTTATTTTGAGATTGGATCTTGCTAAGTTGCCCAGGCTGACTTCGAACTTGTGATTCTCCTGCTTCAGAGTCCTGAGTCACTGGGGTTATAGGTGTTTGCCACCATGCTTGGCTTTAATTTCAACTTTCCATTGAAAAATTCAAAGCCCAAATGCTCCAGTGAAATATGGTACACCTTTTGTCATTATTATTTTCTGTGGTAGTCTTTATTATTTTTTGGCTACTGATAAAATAGCATGGCAACAAAATTATATAAGTAATGTAAAATAAATAACTTTTTTTTCTTTGAAGCCTAATAGCTTACTATACTCTAGGCTGTTTGGAGTGTTCCCCACTTGGGCTAAAGTCTAATAACCATGCTTCCTCTGCCTCTCCCAGCAGACAGAAAAATATTGCACTACATTCAAGGCATACTTTACAAATGTCATTAGCAGCATTATGACTTTCCATAATTGTGGTTCTATATTTTAAAACATGAACACATTCTTAAGAAGCCAAATTTTTGCATTATTTACACAGCTCTCTCAAATGCATCTATCACAGGTGTACACTTGGGTATCATGGTTTAATTCATAAACACCAGCCACTTATAGACATTCCACCTCCCAGGTCAGTGATGGCAGGCTATAAGATGAAATGTGGCTATATATTGGGCAGATTGCTTCAAGCTTATGCTGTGGGATGACATTTTTGTTGTCAGAGAGTTTGGCATGGAAAGGTTTCCACAGAAGTGTTCTTTTAAAATTCAAGCATGGGCCAGGCGTGGTAGCGCACGCCTGTAATCCCCGGGGCTCAGGAGGCTGAGGCAGGAGGATTGCGAGTTCAAAGCCAGCCTCAGTAAGGGCAAGGCATTAGGCAACTCAGTTAGACCCTGTTTCTAAATAAAATACAATAGGGCTGGGGATGTGGCTCAGTGGCCAAGTGCCCCTGAGTTCAATCCCTGGTTCAAAAAAAAAAAAAAAAAAAAAAAAAAAAATTCAAGCATGATTAAATAAAAATGAGAAAGAGATACACAGATAGATTTATGTTATAAATCTGGTGATAGAAGCATGTGTACTATATAAACAAACACGTATATATGGGGAGAAGCTCACTATTTACTGATGAGCTCATGTCACCAAGGTTTGTAGAACATTGTTCTAAGCAACTCCTTCCATATCTAGACTATTTCGGTACCTCATTTTCATTTTATCACTGCTACCAGGTTAACAAAGAAAATCTACTTTTAAAAACAAATATCTGGATATCACCAGCCATGGACATGAGACTAAGCAGTAACATTTCCCCATAAATAGGACAAGTAGGCTTTTAAAGAAGATAGTGCCGAACTGCCTTGGACTAATGCCTAAGCCTTAATTTCTTGTTTTGAGCTCTGGAAATGTTTTTGTTCTTAATAATGCCTGGGGACTCTATTATGCAAGACCACCTGCAGAAGTTGGAGCTGTCTTTGAGGGAACTTTGGCTCTTGCCAGCTTCCTCCTCTACTTCCTCAATTACCTCCGACTACTCAATTACATCCCTACATCATTTAGATATACTTCTGGGACTGAAATTCCTTTTAACAAGAATGCTGTTACCCATTAGGATGTAGCAGATGCTCAGTTTCCCTCTGGGAAATGTAATATCTGTTAATCAAAGTCTCTTGGAAAAGTATTGAACCAAATTGGTTAGGATGAGAAGGAAGGGTGTGTGTTGGGGAATCAGCTGGGACCCCAAAGTCAGAAGCAGAGAAAACATGACAAAAATTTTAGTCTTGATCCTACTATTTGCTATTGCAGGGCCTGCAACATACCTGAGTCTTGAAAGTTCTGCATTCTTGTGTGTAGTTGCAGGACAACCCTGCCAACATCATCAATGAGCTGGTGGGCAGTAGACTGAGATCAAGGGATCTGCAAACCCTTTCTGAATCACCTTTGTCTCATTAGATCAACCAAAATCTTGTGAGATAGGCAGTGGAGAAGAGCTTGGACCCCACTTGCCTTTTCCATAAAAAGCCCTCTGTTTTTCATCTGGGAGAGGAGCAATTTCTACCCTGCAGCTCCTGATAAACACTGGACATTATTTAAGTACATCTGTCATCAAAGTCACACTGTCCTCTTGTGTATATGGCCTACAGTTATAGGATATCATTCTATCCTATGGTTTTCTTTGGGAACTAAAGGAAGACTGGATTGAAGATGCCCTAGAAACATACAGCTGTAATGTTAGAAGGAACCTGACTTAGAAACTCAGAAACTTTTCTCCATTCATAGTCCAAGACTCAGTCATCATGTTTTTCTTTGCTAATTTACACATTCATGTGATTACCTGAAAGCTACATATATAAATAGAAGCCTGAATTCACCTTTACAGTACTTATAGGCTAGGCTGACTCCACAGTCATGTGATCTTTGCAGTTGTGTAGGGTCCCACACTCAGAAGAGTCATTGTGTACTTTGTTTCATGCTCTGTTGCTGTCACCCTAAAATCTCTCATATTTTGGACAAGGAGCCCCATATCTTTATTTTTTCACTGACCCCTGAAAATTACGTAGCTAATTCCAATTGTATGTTAGTAAAAAACATCTGGGGCACGTTGACCACTTACCTATAGTGAAGGAGTAACATTTCACAATCAGTTTTGTGTATAAAGGAAAGGTATGAGTAGCTAGTCCTACTGTATGTTGAATCTTTTATAAAGAAGCAAATAAATTTGTTTTTTATAAAGAAGCAAATAAATTTGTTTTTTAGTTGTTGATAGACTTTTATTTTATTCATTCATTTATATGTGGTTCTGAGAATCGAACCCAGTGCCTCACACATGCTAGGCAAGCACTCTACCACTGAGCCACAACCCCAACCCTAACGCTTGGTTTTGATACCAATACTCAGAGTAAGTTCTAGGAATTCCTGAGGTCTCTCCAAGTACAACATAAGGTGTCTCCTTGTCACCTTTGATTCATCTGTCTATCCTGTTGATATTCATTGGCCTTGGGTCATTTTCCTTCCTGGCAACTACATGTATTTTTGCCATTTCTACAGAAGACCAGGGTGTATCACAATCACATTGTTTTTTTTCTTCCTTATTTCTTTGTTACATAATGTTCCAAGACTCTCATTATAAATGAATACATTTAGAGACACTTCAAATAAGTTAGAAAACAACAGCATTTATTAAAATATGCTTTTCATAATTACACATCATCTTTAATTTTTCTTGCTCAACTGATTTATTTCCTTATCTCATTGTCCTTATCAAACCCATTTAGCTCCCATTTTTCTTTTTTAACTTACAAGGGATGCTGGACAGAAAAGAGGAGCGCTGCATATGCTGCGATGAAGTGGGGGTAGTTTTAGGGCACTGAGCCATGGGCTGAGCAGGCAGTGCAGCCAGAGCCTACATCACTCGAAGGGGCTCAGTGATGGTTCACACTCATTTATGCAGAGGACCTGGAAACCACTGTACAGGTATCTTGAGGTTCAGGCAAATAAGTATTATTTAAAAAGTGTCACATCAAAAAGAAAAACTCCATTATTTCTTTAAACTGATCTTATGACACACCCCCTGAGTTTTCATTTTCACACATATTTGGCTTGTGCTTGTGTGTGTGTCTTTTGATGAGAATTTGATGATAATTAATTATTATTATTATTATTTTTTGGCACTGGGGATTGAACTCAGGGGCACTCAGCCACTGAGCCACATCCCCAACCCTATTTTGTATTTTATTTAGAGACAGGGTCTCACTGAGTTGCTTAGGGCCACCGCGCCCGGCGATAATTAATTTTGAGAACAATATTTTCCAATCTACAAGTTTGTGGTTTGGATAATGTCTTTCATTCTTATGATCCAAACATTTAACAAATACATTTAAGAAACAGATGTAGGGGCTGGGAATGTAGCTCAGTGGCAGAGTGCTTGCCTAGCATGTATGAGGCACTGGGTTCGATCCTCAGCACTGAGTAAAAATAAGTAAACAAATAAAAATAATTAAGAAATGGATGTAAAAACTATTCTAGGAAAGAGAAAGAACATAAGGAAAAATGGGATCAGTTAAGTTCCAATCCTGGACATCCAGCCTTAGAAAAAGAAATCCGTTTCCAACAAAAGGAAATGTTTCAGCCTTTATTTAATGGCTCTGAATTATTTCACTTTATATTTTTTGTCTAAACCCAAAATTAGAGAGATGGCTTAGAAAAATCAACTGCTATGATTCACTACATTTTTAAGTTTCAAAAATTTGAAAAATCCCAGTTTTTAAAAATCAATGACACTTAAAAAAAAAAAAGAAGACTGTCAAATAAGGCTTACATTGGTCACCTGTTAAACTTCATTATTATCGTGAAAGTGCTAATCATGGAGGTACAGCTGTCCCTCATCTAAAATTCAATCCCAATTTGCAGAAATCCCAGCTTACCTGAATATTGAGCTGCACTTTTTCCATCTCAACACCAAGGAACTTTGATCTGACATCAAATATGCCCACATCTTCTGTAGCTAAGATATCGAATATAACATTCTTAAACCTAGGGAAGAAAGGAACATTCACACATATGGAATTACAAATACACCCTTAAAGATGAAACAAACAAATGGAATCCTAATTAACACTTAGCGAATGGTTTGTGAAAATCCTGTCACTAAAATCCTCACAGCATCTTTACCTACTCTGCTCACCAAAGTTGGTGTAAATGCCTATTGTTGAGACCTTTGGTTCACAGAGACTGAAATAGTTGCTTTATTACAAAAGCAATGGAAGAAATGGTCCATGCTTCTGAGGAACAAAGTGTAATTGGAAATATATGACTCACAGAACACAAGAATTATATATTGACCTCTGCTGTTGTCAGGGCAGCCCTCAGTATTTCAGATGGAGATTTTTATAGAAACTTCAAAAGAGGAAGAAGCATTTTGTCTGTGTTTGTGTAGTCAAAAGATTCCCTGGGATTAACAGAATAGAAGCAAGGCCTTAGGGGGAGATAGAAGTTAGAGACGTGGCAAATGCCAGTGAGTCTGACTTCCCTTGAGACAAATGTTGAGGGAGAGATGGGGCACTGGGCCCGTGATCCCTTCCAAAGGAAGAAACACTTGGCACCTGCCGTGGGCTGTGGAGGAGGGTTTGTCTTCTCCTTCACCTTGAGTGCATACATTCCCAGAACCCTGTTGGAAGTAGCAACTTCCAACAGTTGGTACCCTGTTGACCCAGGGGTTTACATAGTTGGGTGACTTTGAAATTAGAAAGGCACTGTTTCGCAATTATAGACAACTCATCTATCAAAATGACAGCCTTTCATGTTCATTGCTATGACTCAGTTCTTTTGGAGGGATCAGGGAGGCTTGCAAATCCAAATGCACTGGACAAGCCATGGGAAACACAACTTTTCCATCTGCACTTCATATCACCCACCGATAGCACTAGATGCTGAAGGCCTGCGGGAAGCGCATTGACAACGTTATGAGTGTTTTTCCCATAAACTATAACCAAAACTCAGCCTTGAGACCAAATGAAGCTTTCTCAAAGGCCAAGGAAACCAAAGAAAGGTTAAGTCAGATGCTGCGTAAGTGGATGGTATGTGTTCTGTGCAGATGCCGGGCCATACTTACTGGTTGGTTTGAAGGTCATCTATCCCTAGCAGGACACCTTTCTCATGCAGCTTTGCTGCAGTGTATCTCACTGGCTTTGCTCTCTTCATCCCTTTGGGTTCTCCTTTTCCATCTAGTTTAATTGATCTTCGACTATTACTGACAAAATAAGAACAGACCACCCGTTAGCCTGATGTTTCAGGTAGTACAATAGCCATGCCCAGGGTGACACCATTGTTCACACCTAGCACCCATTGAGCTTAATGTGCACATTTTCACTTCATTATAGTAAGTGATGATTTTCCCCATGCAGTGAAACCTCACCAGTAAATTGTTTGGAGAAAAGGATTTCCTGAAGGACTTAAGTATATGTTACAGACTAATATTTTTAATGAAATTTACACCCTATATTGTCAAGCATACAGAGCTGTCTATTTTAAGTCATTTATCAAGCAGCTTCGGTGCAACAGCATGAACTATGTATTCCTAAGTGAAGATATTGCTAGAACTGCTTCAACCTATTTAATAGATACTATGTGCCTGGTCTTAAGTGCTTTATAAATATCAACAAGCACTAAAAAAATTAACATTTCCATAAGGCTTTCAGATTAATAAGTTCCTTTGCCATATATTATTTCATTTTGATGTCATAGCAATATCTGAGGCTGATACTCCCAGTACCATCTTAAAGATAAGAAAATTGAGGCTCAGAGAAGTTCACCGGTCTGGGTTCAAGATCATATAATGTAAGAGAGAATCAGAACTGATGTCCTGATAGTTTGTAGAGCTTGTGGAAAACACCTTAAAGTAACTACTACTATGTAAAGCAAATTCCTAACAATCTCATTTCTACTGAAAATCAGCTTGACCAACTTCTTCCCAGGTAGAATTTAAAAAAAAAAAATCCACAAGCAAATTAATTACAATTGAGAAGTAGTAGGACCCAAATAAGTGAGGTTCACATTGGTTCTTTCCTTTCATTAAATTTTCTATGATTAATATAACTGATTTTTCTATACTGTATCATTTGCTACTGCTAATTTGATGACTAGGGTATATGAAAATATTGTATTACATATTTAAGTGGGTATTTAAAATTTGATTAGCATTGACCTAGACTAGTGATAATAATTATGAACAAAGAGTAATTCACTAAAAGTGTCTATGTAATGCATAAAAATCTGTAATAGGTATGCTAATGGAAAACAGAGAGCTGCCAAAGTTTGTCTATTGTGTCAATATTGATTTTTTAAAACTACTAAGCAATTTTAAATCATTATGCTGCTTTGTGCGATTAGCAAATATTTGGCATCATCTAACATTATCACGTATATAAAATTTTATTTATAATGAATATTCCAAAAATAAGTTTATATGTATATACATATATGTAAATATATATGAGTAGTTGTTTTTAGAATGCTTAGTGTGTATGTGTATTTATTCATTTACTTTTGCAGTACTAGGGACTGAACCCAGCTGTACTCTACCACTAAGCTACATCCCCAGCCCTTTTTATTTTGTTTTGAGACGGGGTCTAAGTTGCCCAGGTTGGCCTTGAACTTGTGATTCTCCTGCCTCAGTCTCCTGAGTATCCGGGATTATAGGCATGCACCACCATTCTCAGCTGTATCTTTTATAATAGCGTTTTAAAGCACCTTTGACAAAAAAGACAAAGGGAATAATGGAATTTCTTCCCCAGATGATAATGCCATTTGCTTAAAAGACAACAGGGTTAGCTGCTTTAATTCCAGGGCTGATAGGGAATTAAAAAGCTGAATTCCTTCCTGACTTCTTAGGTCATAAAGGCCAAAAATGAAACTGAAACTTCATAGTTTGGTTATAAAATAGAGCAAGAAATCTGCCACCCGACCCAACCTATCAGGATTGTAGTTTCTTCACATAAATCATGATGTTACAAATGAACATGAGATGATTTTAACTTACTTCCTTTTCAAGTTGTCTAAACAAGTCTTTATGTAGGTGTCATAGTAATTAATTTGCTCTTCAAAAAATGCTGCCTTCCCATTAAGTGCATTCAGGGTCTGCTGAAGTTTTGCCAGTTCAGCTTTTCGTAGCTTCCGATAGATTCTTTGATTCAGAACATCCTAAAATGACAAGTACAGGCTATAACAGTATGTTTAAGCACAAATTTGCTTTATGAGATTGCCAGTTGGGACAAGGAGAATCAGTCACTCTTTGCAACTGTAAACTTGTTTACCTCATGCATCTTGTTTTATTATTAACAAAAGAGCCTTCTCATCCATCAGAACTAGAAAGTGTGCATATTTTACTTTAAGAGACTTGTTAAAGTTTTTCTTTCTCTTGATAGAAAAACGAGAAGAAAATTTTAGAATGACCACACAATTCTTTTAAGGCAAAACAATGTTTTAAAAGGGGCACAAAGAAAATCTTAACAGGAATTGTAATTACTTCACACTATTTTGTATTTTCTTCTTTGAAGAATATTTTCAACTGAAATAGTTTGCATTTAATTATTGGATTCATTTTAGTAATAAGTAAAGAGACCTTCTTCATCTGGCAAATATTTCTCAAGGTTTGAAAAAACAGCCCCCCTGGGCCCTCAAAACTGATTGAGAAGATTCAACACTGATAACCTTTATAGTCAGCCCTGCATATCTCTGGGTTCCGAATCTGTGAATTCGATCAAAGGCAGATTAAAAATATTCAGGGAAAAAAAACAACAATAACAAAAAAAATTACATCTGTACTGAACATGTATAGACTTTTTTCTTGTTATTATTACCTAAACAGTATAATATAACATTGCATTAGCTATTGTAAATAATCATGACATTTTATGTCAGGAACATGAGCTTCTGGAGATTTTGGTTATCAGTGAGAAGTCCTAGAACCAGTCCTCTAAAAATACTGAGAAATGACTGTACTTGGATTTAAATAGAATTCCTAGAACATAAAGTTGAGTAAGCTGCTTATAGCTTACAAGAGTGTGCTAAATTTAAACATATAGATATAAGTAGATATAGGGGATTTAAAAATATTTTACAATTCTAACTGGCAAATTCTGAAATTTATTCAATTTAATATTGCTTTATTCAATTTAATATTATGTTTCCTTTGTGAACCAAATTAAAATGCATTTCCCTAGCAATTCAGAGATACCTCCCATTCTTAAATAAAAATTCATTAAATGCCATATTTTGGTAGATGACTTCACGGTAGTGTTTTTCTTTTAAAGTAAAAGCATTGATTTCTCTATTGCATATTTTAAAGGAGAAATACTTTCCATTCCAAAGCTACAGGAAGAAATGCTGCTTCTCTTTGGTCACTCAGAGTAGGAGGATTAAGCTTACTGCCACAAGTCACCACAATTTTCCACTTAAGATTAATGTGTGCATTTTCCTCCCAAGAGGTGAAAAACTATTTTTTTCTGATCATCTTTAACTGCCTTTAACTTCTAGATGCATATTAATTTGTGTGTTTGAATAAAAAGAAAGAAATGTTTTTGCCCCAATATATCCTTCTTTATCCTTGACAAACAGACCCCAGTCACTTCCTGTGATGGTTCCTTACAGTAAGTTGAGATCCTCTTTTCAGGAAGTTTCTCATGAGTAAAAATGTGAGTTGAGAAAACAGAAACAAACTTTTAAGTCTGCATTGCATCTAAGTTAAACTGCTCAAAAATAAATGCTCAAGGACAGAGTTACCATCTCAATGGCAGGTTCTAAAAACCGTTGGGAATAATATAATATATTGATAGGGTAACTAACAACTCAAAAGCAAGCTCTCCTAAAGGTGTCATTGAAAAAAAAAATATGTATGTACTGCTTAAAGATATTGACCTAATTTGTCTGTTTTATCTCCTGAGCATTTATTCCCGATTTGTTTCAACTCTCTTAGTTTAGAGGAGTTGTGACTATTCTCTACTAAAAGTCATCAACTCTTGTGAAATTAAAAAAAAAAAAACTGTAATATTGAAGCAAGTAAGAACCATGGATATGCAACCATGAAGCCCTCATGTCATTTCACAGGGTGCCCAGCTTGTGACTAATGATTAGCAAATGTCTGTTAAATGAAAAAGGAAGAATACTGTTTCTAAAAACCTTGGCAATCTCATTGAGGATGTTTTGGTATTTATTTTTGGATGATACGAGTCCAGTCTGCTCCAAAGTCCGAAGATTTCTCTGGATTTTCCTCTTCTTCTGCTCAAGTGGCAGCTGTGCATCTTCAATCATCGGTTGGCTATGCTTCATTTCTTCTGGAGTCCTGGAGTCTATAATTGCACGACTCTCCATGTCTTTGTTGTGATCTGTTTCCTGAAGAGAGAATATCAAGATGTCAATTTTTCTCTTATCTCCTAACCTCACAGATTTAGTAGCTAGACAAGGCAAGTTAATGTCAAAATGAAAGCAGTCCTCAAACCAAGCCCAAAGACTTAGCACCAGAACATGTTCTTTATGGTTTTGAAGCAGGACTTTGGAAGGAATTCGATCCTTTTTTTGGGAATAACACAGTAGTGCTATCAGGCCTGATTTGGGCAAAATTCCAAGCTACCTTATTGCCAAGGTGACAAATCACTTTAGTAATAGACATGTTTTCATGGATAACTATTATTTTGTAATGCCCTGGATGGAAGGAATTACATAATCCAGTTGAGAAAATTAAAACTAGATTATCCATTAAAATGTGGCTCGAGAATCTTGAAAGTTTAAAACCAACTAAACTCTCACACACCACTCATATTTATAGAGATCCTTAAGCTAATTCAAGAGCAAGGCAGACAGAGTTTCATGCTAATAACAGAATCACTCTCAAACTACAAACCCTGAATCACCTGTAGGGTTTCTTTAAACCAAAGGGAATAAGGATATTCTGTAGCATACAATAAGTTCCTGAATAAATGAGGAAATGAATGAACACCAGTTTGTTCAATAAAACAATAATAAAAAAAAGACTGGTGATCTTCCCACTTCATTGAACTAGACAACTGAGTGGCCCATTAGATGAATTCTGAGGATATGATTGTTATCAGTAAGACACACTAATGTTAGACACAGGACACCCAGATGAACATTGCAGAAACAGGAAATTTACCCAGAACTATCTTCCTTTGTAGGATAAAATTACATTCAGCATAAATTTGATGCTACACTTTCTATTTCATTCCCATTGATATTCCACATGGATTTTATATATGGTTGAGCTCAGGTGACTACAATAATAGATACAATACCTTATTTCCAGGCCATGTCAGACAGTTTCTCCCACATAACCATAAACATTTTGCACGAAGATTAATTGTTAAATTCAACTCCTGTGGATTATTATTTACTATCTTACACTTAAATACAAATTACCTGCTGTTCAGTTGCTGGTGTCTCTAAGATTTCAGTCAGTGTGTTCCCTGGCTGGTTCCGGATCACATCAATTATTAGCTTTTTGGTCCTTACAAAAGAGAAAAGAAGAGACAGACTTTCAGACAGCAGTCCTGATGCACAAAAATCTTCAGTTTCCACATGAATGCACAAACAGATACAAAAATGAAGCTTCAAAGATAATTCCTTAAAACAAAACATTCTTTCAGAAATTCACGAGGTCTATTTTAAAGCTCCCCCAAGTTTGTGAATGCTTGTTAATCACAGTCTGGTCCTTAGATTTTTGAAGCTAAAGGATTAAGACATATGCAAAAGATTCCTTATCTAAATACTTTTTCTTCTTTTTAGACAGAGACTACTTTTTGATGACTAGCAGGGACAAGTGCTGCCATTATGACTTGCTACTACTGAAGTTTAAGAAACGATAGATCCCTTTCCTGACTTTAGCAGCATTTAAACTTCTGAGCCCATTAATATACCATAAAACCTTAGAAGCCAACAGTTACTTGAGGAGAGGAGAGCTGCCCTGTGGAAGTTCAGAGCTGGAAAATTCCCCTGGAAGTTCTAAAGCCATGTGTTCTTCTGTATATGTTCTTTATGGCAATCGGGAACCCCTTTCTAATTAGGGATCAGGTTGTGTCATTATGTCAAAAGAGTTTCACAAAATAGGTAAATGGTCAAGTTGGCTCATGATAAACAGTATTATTGGAAGTAAACTCCCTTCCAAAAGAAGGAAGGAAACATAAACAGGAGTTTCCTTAAATTACAAATAGGTCAAGGCTAAAGTTTACTTTTATTGTGGTTTTGTTACTGTACTTAATTTTAGTTCTGTCAAAGAATAGAATTCTTCCTCAATAACAGCAGGAAATGTTCACATAGCATGAAAATTGGAAATGAAAATAAAATGTTCACATTTTAAAGCATAAGGGCAACTGTTCCCAAATGACTCCTTAAAAATAGGAGTTTTGAGAATGAGATAAAATCTGATAAGTCATCTGTAAACATGATCTTCTCATTTCCTATTTACTGCAAGTCTTTATGAGAAGAACCATCCCAGGGCAGCTGCCTTTCCTCCCTTCTCCCCAGCCTCTGGAGAACCATTTCCTCTGGCCCCATGACCCTTCTCTGCTGGGGATTTTCAGGCTGTCTGGGAATGCACAGCTTAAAACACCATTGAGAGTCAAAGGTGGGCACATAGCTAATTATAGCCACGTGAGAGAGGACGCAGTTCCTGAGGTGGCTGTGGCTTAGGAGGCTGTGTTTCCTTTACTCCACTTACACCTCCTGCCTCCAGTTATCATCAGAAATAAACAGAAAGATTTAGTTAAAAATAAAAACTTTGGATGATTTAAAAAATGTCAACAGTGACTATGTTATTTGAAATAACATTCTAGAAACTACTTAAGATATGCACTTCCAGGAAATTCCTAGCTCATTTTCTTTAGAGAAGCTGTCTAATGATCAAGCAAGTGGGGTCACTTACACATGTCCTGCGTGGGACAAAGAATGTTTATTCATTCAGGAGTAGCTGGAGGACAAATTGGCCACAGAACCCATTTCTCCTGGAATTCTACTTTACATCAGCTCCGTGGAATTCATTGCCAAAGTTCCACCCTAGACTCCTATATCCAAATAACTGTTCAGTCCCAGGACAGGGAATTCAGCTCCCTCCCCAGCTGTTAAGGGTTAAGGACACTTCAGACAGACTTGAGGTTAGCCACATCTGGGCTCCTGTTACCTACCAGCTGTATGAACTGGTGCCAGTTACAAAATCTGTTTTTTTTTTTTTTTTTTTTTTTTTTTTTTTTATAACATAGAAATCTCTCTGAGAACTGATACAAGGACTGAACAAAAAAGATGTCATGTAAAGCAAGACACTGTGATCAAGAAAGTTGTGCTGCCAAAATGGCAATCACTTGCCACAGTGGCAACTGATCACCTGAAACATGATGCCTAACCCAAATTGAGATGGGCTGTGAATGCAGGACACACTGCAGAGTTTGAAGACAAATATGAAAGAAAGACTCTGCAATAGATCATTAACCACTTTTCACATTGATTACCTATTGAAATAAAAATAGTTTTTATATGCCGGGTCAAATAAAATATACTAATAGAAATAATTTCTACTCTGAACACAAATAAATGATATGTGTGAGGTGACTGATATGCTAACTATCCTGACCTGAGCATTGCATATTATATACATGGGTTTGAAATGTCATAGTAAAACTCTAAATATGTGCAATTGCCATGTATCAATTAAAAAAATTATAAAATAAAACTCACTGGAAAAAAGACTCCACATGCTTCTTTTTAAAATGTGGCTTCTAGAAAATTTAAAATTACATGTGTGGGTCATATTAAATTTCTTTTGGAAAGTGCAGCATTGGAACATTCCATTCTTCAACAGGAAGCTAGCGCTCTGAGAGGCCCACTCCCTGGACCTGGTTAGTCATAGGACCTTAGCGCCGGGGGAACCTTTGGACATGATCCACTGGCTGATGTTACAAATGCAACGAAGACATGAGAGGTTTAATGGGTAAAATTCTCACACTGCTTTCAAGTTTTGCATAAAACGAGGCAAATTCCCTTCTCATATCATCAGTGGCCCCCCACCACAGACTTGTAGAGAGGTACTGGGACTGTGCCTTGGTGTCCTGTGTCCTTATACACCCTCTATTTTTAAAAAATATTTTTAGTTATAAATGAACGCAATCCCCTTATTTTGTTTATTTTTTACGTGGTGCTGAAGTTCGAACTCAGTGCTTCACGTGTGCTAGGCAAGTGCTCTACCACTGAGTCACAACCCCAGCCCCTACCCTCCATTTCCTTTTTGTGTGTGACGTGGATCAAACTCAGGGCCTTGTGTATGCTAAGCAGGCATTGTACCCATGGAGGACACACTAGCACCCTGGCCCCTCTTCTAGCACCTTTCCAAGTAAAACCCCATAGGTCCTTAAATCTCCCCATAATAGGATCTGGAGAGAATTCACAGCCTAGGTCACATTTCAGTTGCCAACAACCTTCTTAAGATGAGTCACCCTCCTCTCCCTAGTGCAAACACAAAATTCTAGATAGGTCTGACCAGCATAAGTCAACTGGTGGAGTATTGGTCCTGGGACTGTTTGATCTGTAAGACAGGTTGATTCAGACCAAAAGTCCTGCCTTCACTGAACGAGGAGGTCGCTGACTCTAAGAATTAAGAAAATGAAATACACCAGGGAGTTTATTCATCATAGCTATGCTCACAGCCCAGTGTCAATAAATGAGATCAAATGGTGATTTTAAATTGGTGCAGCTCCTTGGGCTTGGCTACTGTATTCATGTGGCATCTGTTATTACACTCTGAGCTATTCCCTGTGTCATCTGCCATATACTGTGCCCAATGTTGAAAAGGAATTTGTGTTTGTGGAAGCTAAGGGTTATTTCTGGTTGTTTAAAACTCTATTGACATCATTATATATTTTTAGCACCAGACCTCAAACATCACCTTAGCCACTGAGTGCTCCTGTCACTTTGAACCAAAAGCAAAGAAATCTTCTGGGTGGGATAATGAATTTCTAAACTGAATCATGTGAAAGGAGAAAAATTCTTAAGAGATGACAACTGAAGTACTTAGGCAGTTTAGTATGATTAAAAACCACAAATATTGCCTTCTACTTAAACACACATATTTTTATAGAAATACAAGCTTAATAAAGTCCAGAAGGGTCACATATTTTAAGATGAAAAGTAAGTTATGATAAGAGAGATTAATAATTTTATTATTCTTTATAATTTATAAAGTGTTAATATATGATTTCATGTGATGCTCACAGCCCCTCCCAAACATTTCCACTTATGGATGGGGACGTTGAGGGTCAGGCTACGTGCTGGATCCCTTAGACAGCAAGTGACACATGGAGGCTGTCATGCTAACTCCTCCCCCAGGCTTGTTTGTTGAATATCCATGCTTGTCAGTACTGGGGAAATGGCAGCAGCCAAGTTGAGGATCTCTACTCCATACACTTGATGAAGAGCAAGAGAAATCAGTGTTTTTTCCTATTCGACTATGTGTCCCTTGTGTCTTTCAACTCTATCAGTCTCCCTTTTGGCTTGGAAAGATGCACTGGCATGAGCTGTGCAGAAACTGCCATGTCCTAACTCTTATTATTTATTCTAGAATTCCTAAGAGTGCAAAGAATACCTCAAGGAGTTGTAATACTTTGTGAGCAAGAGTTTAGGTTTGAAGGATCTAACACTATTAGGTTAAATTGGCTCCACTTCCTGTATATATTACCCAGGAAAAGATTTGCATCTTTTCTGTGCTTCTTTTTCTCATCTGTATTTTATATGTATTTTGTATATGTAGGTCATCCATTCTCTATGTATATGTATACATAACAAATAATTAGAAATACAGCAAATTTTTTTTTGCTCCTGTGGGTTATCTTTTTTCTTTTGGTCATGTCTTTTTCTGCAAACAAAACAAACCAAACCAAAACACTTTTTTAACTACACAAGAGCATAAAAGGATGATCAATAGAGGAGGAAAAAATATTTGTAGATCATGTATACCTAATAAAGGTCTAGTATCCAGAATATATGAAGAACTCCTATATCCCAGGAGCAAAACAAAAACAAAACCAAACACAAACCAAAGAACCACTTAATTTAAAAATGGGTAAATGATTCATATATATATTTCTACAAAGAAAATATACAAATGATCAACAAGCACATGAAAAGATGCTCAACCTCTTATGACTAGGGAATTCCAAATCAAAACCACTACAGTCAGGGATGGTGGCGCACGCCTGTAATGCCTGCAGTTCAGGAGGCTGAGGTTGGAGGACCAAGAGTTCAAAGCCAGCCTCAGCAAAAGCGAGGCCCTAAGCAACTCAATGAGACTCTATCTCTAAATAAAATACAAAACAGGGCTGGGGATGTGGTTCAGTGGTCGAGTGCCACAGAGTTCAATCCACTGTACCAAAAAAAAAACCTCCCAAAACCATTATGAAAATATTCCATACACCTGGGATGGCAATTTTAAAAAAGAGAGAGAGAGAGGGAGAAAGAAAGAAAAAAAAGGAAGGAAGGAAGGAAGGCAGGGAGGGAGGGAGGGAGGAAGGAAGAAGTGCTGTTGATAAAGTAGACAAAGTAGAACCTTTTTTTGGCACTGGGGATTGAACTCAGGGTCCTCAACCATGGAGCCACATCCCAGCCATTTTTATATTTTATTTTGAGACAGGGTCTTGCTGCATTTCTTAGGGCCTTGCTAAGTTGCAGAGGCTGGCTTTGAACTTGCAATCCTCCTGCTTCAGTCTTCCAAGTTGCTGGGATTACAGGTGTATATCACCATGCCCAGCAAAGTTGAACTATTGTAACTTACTAGTGGAAATATGAAATGGTGTAGCTACTGGGGAAATTACTTTGGTGACTCCTCAAAAAGCAAACATAGAATTACCATTTAATCCAGCAATTCCATTCCCAGGTATACACCCCCCCAGAAATGAAAACGGCCTTCAAACAAAAACTTTACACCAATATACATAGTAGCATTGTTCACAATAGCTAAAAGGTAGAAATAATCTAAATGCCCATCAACTGATCAGTAGATAATCAAAATGTGGTATACCCATAAAAGAAATATTTTTCAGTTATTAAAAAAGGAATGAAGTACTGATTCCATGCTGCGTGAAGGAAATTTGAAAACACTATCCTCAGTAAAAGACATGAAAAGCCACGTTATATGATTCCATTTAAAAGAAATATCTAGAATAGGTACATTCATAGAGCCAGAAAGCAGACTATGGTTATCAGGGGCTAGAGAGAAGAGGATCAGGACTGAACGAACTATGGGGATGATAAATATGTGGAACTAGATAATCATGATGACTGCACAATGTTGTGTTAAATGCCACTGAATTGTATGCTTTAAAATGGGTAAAATAGTAAATTTTATGCCATGTGTATTCCACCATAATAAAAAAATTTAAAAAACCACTGACTGGCTGCACCTAGTACAGTGATTAGAGGAATGGACAGTGTGGGTTTCTTGTGCACACTGGAGAGCTGAGAGACCGCCACATGGGGCAGGGGTTGGGTAAGCACACAGGACAAGAAGCCGGGTTCCCAGGCCAAGATACATCCTTCCCAACATGCCTGATTTGAGGGTTTTGTTTTTAATGTGAATTCCAAGAATTTGCAGAACCATGGAGACTTGTGTTTAGAAATTGTATATATATGGTATTCAGATTATTTGATATTGAGACTTCCCCAAATTGTGAATTTTACTCATGAATGCAGACATTTGAGTCGAAGCGAATGCTTTCAGAAATGGTGTTCAAATAACAGACAAAACCAATTAAGAGAAAATTTCATACCATTACTCTAAAGGACAAAGCTTCTGAGATCCTGGGAGGGTCAATCTAATTTCATTTGCATGGCAGAACCATACAATCTAGAATTTCCAGTTACCTTAATAATTGGTTTCCCCTCTTTTCTCCCTGCCCTTGCCTGAACTGTCTTCCTGAAAGTTCAATCTACTTGGTAATCAGTAGTTGAAAAACCTTGTCCTCAGCCCTTGTGAGGCCCAGGATGTGTTCTAGACTTCAGATCTCCAACCCTGGAAGACAGACTGTCACTGGTTTGCCATTGCTGTATTCCCAGTCTCAAGCCTGGCACAGAGCAGATTCTCAAACATTTGTTGCCCAAGTGAAAGGAAGCTTAGCTGATTGAAGACAAAATGAATAAGCCTCACAGAAGAAGCATATATCACAACACAGCATACTGAGGAAGCATATTTTTGGTATGGGGGTGAATGCTGGGGATAAAACTCAGGGCCTCATGCATGCTAGGCAAGCATTCTACCACTGAGCTATACCCCCAGCCCCAGGAAGCTCTTTTTCGCATTTATGTGAGTGATGAATTATCTGGAAAAAATCAAGTGAAAATGAGTGCTGTTTGAAGCACGTCAGTGGCAGGACAGAAAACTCAGCACAAACGAAAGCAATCTCACCCCTCTGGACATGCAGTTTGGAAGTTATTTGCTGAATATTGTGTCAAGGCATATTGATTCTTGTCTGTCCCCCTTTCTTTCATTTTCCACTCCAATATATAATTGTTCTAATGTGCAGATTAGAACAATTCTATAGTTCTAATTGTTCTTAATTAGTTCTATTTGTTCTAATGATATGCATCATTCTCTTCATGTAAGTTCTTTAAAACTGTACTGTTTGATGAGCACATGTTTTTGATTTATGGTGTTTTGATTTGTGGTATTGTGTTTTAAATCTCATTCTCTTTCTAACTCTGCATAAAAGACTGATGTAGCAGATGTACAAAGCTTTGATGGAAAAATACAGTATTAATTTAAAGTGCAAAGGCTTCATTTGACATCTTTCAGGGCAGGAAGTAGAGGATGAATAAAGTCAAAGCTGGTAGAGACATCCAGGATTAATTTAATCGGAAAGAAAGTCAACAAATGAGAAGAAAAGTCTGATCATGTGTGCCTTTTTACATTATCGTTTTATACCAGGAATAAAGTATGGTTAAAAGTATTTCCTTGCTAATCTTTTAATCACTCTGAGACAGGTATTTCTGTGAGTTCATTTCATTTCTTAAAGGAAAGGTATCAAAATACTACATGGAAATTAAGAACCAAGGCAGATTTTGTACATCATTATAATACTTAGTTCTTTTCTAAATTATGAAAAGTCTACTATCCTTTGGTCTGATGTTTGATGGATAAACATAATACATTTCAATATTCACCTACTTTTAAATAAGTTATCTTAGAGTTAGCCTTACTTGATTTTGGATGGTTCAAGACGTGTAACTTACTTGCTAATGATTTGGTTCTGAAACGTTCCCTAAAAGCTCACGTGTTAAAGACTTGGCCCTTGGTGTAGCAGTGTTCAGAGCTGGTGTTGGGAGGTGACTGGATCATTAAGGCTCTGACCTTATCAATAGATTAATCCATCCATGAATTCATAGCTTACTGGGCCATTGGGAGGTGGAGAAAGCTTTAGGAGGTGGAATCTTGTTGGAGAAAGTAGGTCACTGGAGGTGTTCCCTGGAAGGGATTATTTTGTCCTCCACCCCGTCCTCTTTTTTTGCTTGCCAGTCACCATGGGGTGAGCAGCTTTACTCAACCATATGCTTCCTGCCATGAGGTTCTGCTTTGCCAGAGACCCAAAGCAACAGAGGCAACTGACCATGAACTAAAATCTCTGGATAAATCTTCCCTGCTTTTAAGTTGTTTTTCTCGAGTATTTTGTTATAGAAACAGAAAGCTGACCAACACACTTACTTTATCATGAGGCTTCGGCCATCCATACCTTCACCATCCTCTATATCATATTTGCTTGTCAAGTAAAGGGAAATCTCAGTCTTTGAGAGTTGATTTAGTGTATTTGCCTTGTTAGGATCATTAGGGTCAACTGCTCCTTCCCCTGTAGAACAAAATCCAACAGTGTTATTCTTGCAATTTACTCCTTGTGAAGGCATCAACAATGAAAAATGAAGGTTCTGGAGGACACAGGATCAGTAATAAGATGAGTGATCACAGTCCTCACAAAACCCCATTCTACTGTATCTGAAGTGGCTTTTTAATTTTTTTTTTAAAATTTGTTTTAGTCATACATTTATTTATTTCTTTTTATGTGGTGCTGAGGATTGAACCCAGTACCTCACACATGCCAGGCAAGTGCTCTACACTGAGCCACAACCCTGTTCCCTGACTTTTTAAAAAATTTCTTTAAAAATTTTGTTCTAATTTGTTGTACACGACAGTAGAATGCATTTATACATTTTGATAGATCATACATAATTTAATAGAAATATTAAATAACATGGGACACAGATATTCAAAATATGAACAGATAACTAAAAAGAGAAAACTATTAATAAAATAAATCCTTAGAAAACACAGTAAGGAATTTTCCATTTTCTAATTAACATGTTTCTGTAATGTTTTCTCTTTGAAGCAGTTTAACAAACCCTTGTCGATATATCTGGAGCTTATCTTCATATAGATAAGATGTTTTACAATCCAGACACTATGAATTCTGGAAGTCTTTATTTTTTTGGGTGTGGGTGGGCAAAGTCCTGGGGATCAAAGCCGGGTCTTGACACCTGCCAGGCAGGTACTCTGCCAGTGACCCACACCCCAGCCCTGATTCACAGAACCCTTAAAGTAAAAGGGGGGAAAGGCAGTTATTCTTAAACTAAGCTTAAGTATTAAAATCTAAAAATAAATTTTTTTTCTAGGATATGAAAATGAAAACAGCCAAAATCAATAGAAATGAGGCTCAGTAGCAGGAACAAGCTCTTACCGAGGAAGGATTCAACAGTGGGCACTTCTCCCAGAGACTCCAGCAATTCATTGAGTAAGTCATTTCTTTCAGGAGCAATTGCATCCTGGTGTTCCAACAGGAGCTTTATACAGAGACAACACATGTGCAAAGACAGAAGTCAGTTCCCATCTGCTACAGTGTTTATATTCTTCCCATTTCGTTTTCAATATTTTCTCCAGATATTGTTTACATATTAAATATAAGTCTGACATGTATTAAAACTATGGACTGCAAAGAGACACTGTTTTAATTTTATCTTGAGGGGAAGTATCTTCTCTATGTTAAGAAATTGTAGAAAGACATGTATTCATTAAAAAAAAAAAAAAAAGCTCCTTTTCAGCAAGATCTTGTGTTCCCTATCACCTTTACAGAAAATTCAAAATTGAGGAGGAGTCTAAAATGAAGCACAAGTCTTTTAGCTAACACTGGCAGCAAACTGGAAAGGCATTTATTTCCTACCTCTTCTGAGATCAATTATGCTGTAATCAAACACTATAGTAAATATTTAAAAAGTCACAATTATTAGCTATTTTAGTTTGTTGTCTGGCATTGAAGATCTTTCATGGGTAAGGATGACAGACATGCCCAGGTGGTTCCCTGACCTAAGAGCTAGATGTGATGGCTGGGTGCCCCTTTTTATGATCCATAAAAGGCTCACAGATGAGTAACAACTGCTGAGGTGTCTTTCCAGGTCTTAGAAGTAGCAGCATCAGAGGAGAAAACAATAAAGGACAATGTATCTGTTTTTGTTTGCATTTCTAATTAAATTGAAACAAGATTTCCAAGCTATGGGATTAGTATTTCTGGTGATTGGAGATATGCTTTTAGTTGTTGTGAACTATCTCATAAAAATCTGAGTCACAGTGATAAAATTAGAGCCTTTTCCATTTTCAATCTTTTTATTTTTATTTTTTGGTACAGGGGATTGAACTCAGGGTAGCTTAACTACTGAACCACATTCCCAGTCCTGTTTTGTATTTTATTTAGAGATGGAAATCTCACCGAGTTGCTTAGGGCCTCGCTAATTTGCTGAGGCTGGCTTTGCGGTCACCATCCTCCTGCCTCAGCCTCTCGAGCCACTGGGATTACAAGTGTGTGCCACTGCACCGGGCTTATTTTCAATCTTTCTGTCCTAACAGCTTTACTGAGCTATAATTCATACATCACCAAATTCATTTAAAATGATACCCAGTGTTTAATATATTCACAGAGTGCACAACCATTACCACCATCTAATTTCAGAACATTTTCATCACCCTAAAAGAAAGCATGTTCTGTCCATTAACAGTCCCCACTCCCCCCGCTCCTAGCCTCTGGAAAACACTAATCTACTTTCCGTCTCCACGAGTTTGACGATTCAAGGGATCTCACATAAATGGAATCACATGGCATTTGTCTTTTTGTG
The DNA here is from genome assembly GCA_020662805.1 of Glaucomys volans. Lineage (NCBI taxonomy): Eukaryota > Metazoa > Chordata > Mammalia > Rodentia > Sciuridae > Glaucomys > Glaucomys volans. Next base: position 246,503 of record JAJEJO010004047.1, read on the forward strand.
ACCCGCTTATTTGCTTAGTGCATTGCCCCTCGTGTTCACCCATGGAGTATGTAACAGCATTTACTTTCCTTTTAAAGATGAATAATGCATTTTATATGTGCCATATTTTATTCATTCATCTATCAATGGACACTTGGTTATTGTGAATATACTGCTGTGAATGTGGGGGTACAAACAGCTCTTCAACCTAGGCATCAATTCTTTTGGGTGTAATCTGGAAGTGGAATTGCCAGATCACATGGTAATTCTATTTCTATTTTTTTTTTTTTTTTTGTACCAGGGATTGAGCCCAGAGGCACTTACCCACTGAGTCACATCCCCAGCCCTTTTTATTATTATTATTATTTTTTTATTTTGAGATAGAGCCTCAATAAGTTGGTAAAGCTGGCTTTGAACCTGTGTGCTCCTATCTCAGCCTCATGAGCCACAGGGATTATAGGCATGTTCCACTGTGCCTGGCCTATTTCTAATTTTTGAGGAACTGCCATACTGTTTTTCATATCAGCTGTACTATTTCACATTCCCTCCAGTGGTGGACAAGGGTACCATTTTCTTTACATTCTTGCCAACATTTTTTTTCTTAACAGTAGGTATCTAACCAAAAAAAATAAATAAATAAAAATTAAAAAAATTTTAAAAATCAATGAAACAAAAAGTTTGTTCTTTGAAAAAATAAATAAAATTGATAAACTTTTAGCTAAACTAACAAAGACAAAGAGAGAAAAAAGCCTCAAGTTACTAAAATTCATGACAAAAAAGGAAATATCACAATGGACACTACTGAAACACAGATGATAATCAAATTATTTTGAAAATCTATACTCCAATAAAATAGAAAATCTTGAAAACATCAACAAATTTCTAGAGACATATGACTTATCCAGATTGAATCTGGAGGACATAGGTAATTTAAACAGATACCATCAAAAGCCTACCAACAAAGAGAAGTGCAGGACCAGACAGATTTTCAGCTGAATTCTATCAGATCTTCAGAGAACTAACACCAGTCCTCCTCAGATTATTCCATGAAATAGAAAAGGAGGGAATCCTTCCAAATTCATTCTATGAAGCTAGTATCACTCTGATACCAAAACCAAAGACACAATAAGGAAAGGAAACTTCAGACCAATATCCCTGATGAACATAGATGCAAAAATTCTTAAAATACTGGCAAATCGTATGCAAAAACATATTAAAAAGATAATGCACCATGATTGGCTGGGGTTCATCCCAGGGATGCTAGGTTGGTTCAACATATGGAAATCAATAAACGTAATTCATCATATCAATAGACTTAAAGACAAGAATCACATGATAATCTCAATAGACGCAGAAAAAGCATTTGACAAAATACAGTATCCTTTCATGCTCCAAATACTAGAAAAACTAGGGATAGTAGGAACATACCTCAACACTGTAAAAGCTATACAGGGTAAACCCAAGGCCAACATTCTAAATGGAGAAAAATTGAAAGCATTCCCTCTAAAAACTGGAACAACAGGGATGCCCTCTCTCACTACTTCTATTCAACATAGTCCTTGAAACCTTAGCCAGAACAATTAGACAAAAGAAAGAAATTAAAGAGATATGAATAGGAAAAGAAGAGCTCAAACTCTCCTTATTTACTAATGACATGATTCTATATTTAGAAGACCTAAAAAACTCCACCAGAAAGCCTCTAGAACTCATAAAAGAATTCAGCAAAGTAGCACAATATAAAATTAACCCCCCAAAATCTATTGTGTTGCTATACACCAATGATGAATCAGCTGAAAGAGAAATTAGGAAATCTATCCCATTCACAATAGCCTAAAAAATGAAACAAAACAAAAGAGGCGAAAGACCTCTACAATGAAAACTATAGAACACTAAAGAAAGAAATTGAAGAAGACCTTAGAAGATGGAAAGATCTCTCATGTTCTTAGATAGGCAGAATTAATATTGTCAAAATGGCCATACTCCTAGAAGCACTATACAGATTTAATGTAATTCCTATTAAAATTCCAATGATGTTCTTCATAGAAATAGAAAAAGCAGTCATGAAATTCATTTGGAAAAATAAGAGGCCCAGAACAGTCAAAGCTCTACTTAGCAAGAAAAGTGAAGCAGGAGGCATCACAATAACAGACTTTATACTATATACAGAGCTATAGTAACAAAAACAGCATGGTTGTTGACACAAAAACAGACATGAAGACCAATGGAATAGAAGACACAGTGACAAACCCACAAAAATATAATTACCTCCTACTAGACAAAGGTGCCATAAACATACTTTGGAGAAAAGACAGCCTCTTCAATAAATGATACCGGGAAAACTGGAAATTCATATGTAGTGGAATGAAATTTAACCCCTATCTCTCACCCAGCAAAAAGATCAACTCAAAGTGGATCAAGGACCTCGGCATTAGACCAGAGACTCTGAGTCTACTAGGAGAAAGTGTAGGTCCAACTCTCCATCATGTTGGTCTAGGAAATGACTTCCTCAAATAAGATTCCTAAAGTGCAAGAAGTAAAATCTAGAATCAATAAGTGGGATTGTATCAAACTAAAAAGCTTCTTCACAGCAAAGAAAACAATCAAGAACATGAAGAGAGGGCCTACAGAATGGGAGAAAGTCTTTGCCACCTGCACCTCAGATAGAGCATTAATCTCCAGGATATATAAAGAACTCAAAAAATTTAACACCAAAAACCAAATTAATCAATAAATGGGCAAAGGATCTGAATAGCCACTTCACAGAACAAAAAATATGAATAGTCAAAAAAATAAATGAAAAAATGTTCAACATCTCTAGCAATTATAGAAATGCAAATTAAAGCTACACTGAGACTTAATCTCATGCCAATCAGAATGGCAATTATCAAGAATACAAGTAACAATAAATGTTGGTGAGGAGGTAGGGAAAAAGGTTCACTCATTTCTTGCTGGTGGAATGGCAAATTGGTGCCACCACTTTGGAAAGCAGTATGGAGAGTCCTCAGAAAACTTGGAATGGAACCAACATTTGACCCAGTTGTCCCACTCCTAGGCATATACCCAAAGAACTTAAATTCAGCATACTATAGTGACATGGCCACATCAATGCTTATAGAAGCTCAACTCACAATAGCTAAACTATGGAACCAACCTTGGTGCCCTTCAACAGATGAATGGATAAAGAAAATGTGGTTTATATACACAATGGAATATTACTTAGTCATAAAGAAGAATGAAATTAAGTCATTTACTGGTAAATGGATGGAACTAGAGATTATCATGCTAAATGAAATAAGCCAATCCCAAAAAACCAAAAGCTGAATGTTCTCTCTGATATGTGGATGCTAACACACAATAATGGGGGTGGGGAAGAAGAGAAGTTCATTGGATTAGACAAAGGGGAATGAAGGGAAGGGAGGGAAGATGGGGAATAGGAATAACAGTAAAATGAATCAGACATAACTTTCTTATGTTCATACATGAATACATGATCAAGGTAACTCCACATTATGTACAACCACAGAATGGGATCCTAATTAGAATAAGTTATGTATTTATGATATGTTAAAATACACTCTTCTGTCATGTATATCTAAAAATAAAAAATAAAAATAGTAGTTATCTAATGGGTATGAATGGTATATAGTGGTTTTGATTTGAATTTTCCCAGTCATTATTTTCTCCTATTCCGTAGGTTGTCTTCTCATATAGTTGATTGGCGTTTTTGATGCATAGTTATCCCTTTTTAAATTGGATTATTTATCTCTTTTATCATTGAGTTGAAGGATTTTATATTATGGAAACAAGTTCCTTATCAACTATATTATTTGCAATTATTTTCTTTTAATCTGCAGGTGTCTTCAATTTGCTTATGACACTACAGCACAAAAGGTTTCAGTTTTGCTGTAATTCAGTTCTTCCTTTTGCTGCTTATGCATCTGGTTTTACATCTAAGAGACCAATACCTACTTTAAGGCCACAAAGATTTACTCCAATTTTTTCCAAGAATTCTACGGTTTTCATTTTTACATTTATATCTGATCCTTTTTCAACTCTTTAATTTTTTTGGTATAGTGTAGAAAGAAGTCCAACTTCATTCTTACGCAAGTGGATTTCAAGTTATCCCAGTACCATTTGTTGAAAAGATTATTTTAGCCTTATGCCAGTTGAGTGCTGCCTTGATTACTGGCTTTTTTCTTTTAATTTTTAAGATTAGTGAAAGAGCCGGGCGAGGTGGTGCACACCTGTAATCCAAGCGGCTCGGGAGGCTGAGTCAGGAGGATACGAGTTCAAAGCCAGCCTCAGCAACTTAGCGAGGCCCTAAGCAACTCAGTGAGACCCTGCCTCTAAATAAAATACAAAATAGGGCTGGGGATGTGGCTCAGTGGCCAAGTGTCCCTGAGTTCAATCCCTGGTTCTATATTGAAAAAAAAGATTAGTGAAAGAGAAAACATTTCTTTCTACTGCTGAATTTTCTTAACAATTCCCTGACATTTCTAACTGGGTTTTTCAAAAACAGGAGAGCAGTCTTAGCTCCATAGTTTCAAGGCAAGGCAATACTATCTGTTTTCATTACATTTGTTTCCTTCTGATGTTTCTGTTTATGGCAAGGCATGCGAGTTCTTCACTAGAGTAGAAGCACTTTGTTTTAATGCAAAGAAATATGCATTATTGTTTTTGAAAAGTAAGTTACTTCAAAGAAAAGTTAACTAAACAACAGAGGTGATGTAAAGACATGGTGAAATCTAAAAGGTTGCATATAATGGCACTTTGGGTTAAAAGAAGTCAGAAACAAGAACAAAAAAAAGCAGAATGGATAAATTTATGTACTTGTTCTTTTTAGAGACAGTTCAGCTGATTTGGCTGCCATTTCTGGAAATGGATGATTTAGGTGGTCAGTTTCAACTCCTTTATTCTGTTTTTTCTGTGAAACAAAATCATTTCCTGAAAATGTCTCCTTAAAGAGCTTATGTTGCAGTTCCACATGTTCCCTAGAGAGTGAGGTCAACCACTTGGCCCTGGGCTTGGCAGGTCACACTGCGGTTGTGCAGTGTCTGCGGCAGCCGCCTCCATCCTTAAACAGGACAGAAAACAGGACAGTCTCTGCCATTACACGTGGTCCCACATGACATCTGCTTTCAACCCAGCACCCGAAGGAACTCCAAATCAGCCTCACGCTGGTTCCCAGGACTGCATTCTGTTTTCAATCTTGTTAACAAAAGGAAACTATTTCTCCTTAAAGACCAAATTAATACAAGAACATTTTCTCTTTGCTACCCATGAGAAAGAATCTTTGACTCTTTCACTTTCCACTACCTTTTCTGAATGTGAATATTGCCTTCAACGAAGATGCAATCAAGCTGTCCATATCTGAGATGGATAATGTACCATAAAAATAGACAAATGGGTCATTATTCAAATATGAGCCTGCTTGCTCATTAGAAAATTATTTCTGTAACTGGTGCCTTGCTGAATGATTTTGAGATTTGGGGTACTTCTAGAGAAAAAAAGGATGGCTTATTCATTTAATCAATACTCATTGAGAGCTTGTTGGAAATGTCAGAGAAGTTCCCTATTTTCAGACCTGGAAGACGAAAATCAAAACTGGAACCAATCTTTCCTCCAAATTCACATTTTTTATTTCTTAGAGAAGTTTAATATAGATACTGAAATGTTATGTGGCCAATTTGCTGCTTCTAAGCATATCTGGTTTGAGGGTTAGGTGTATGATCTTTGAGGGGCGTGTATTTGTTATGCTTTCCTGTAGTTATGACAGAAGCATCCAGAACTTTCATGTGCATCTAACTACCCTGGGATCTTGTTAGAACAAAGACTAAGTTTTGGGAGGTCTAGAGGACATTTCTGACACAACCTTAGCACCCTGCTTTGGCTACTGAGGCCTGAAACTATTCTTGAAAGGTCACCTTTTAAAAAGTACTTCTGATTGGACTTAAAACAAAAAAGCCCCAATTAGTCTTAAAAAAACAAGGCAGGGCTGAGGATATAGCTCAGTTGGTAGAGTGCTTGCCTTGCAAGCACAAGGCCCTGGGTTCAATCCCCAGCACTGAAAAAACAATAACAACAACAACAACAACAACAACAACAACAACAAAAAACCCCAAAAGCAAAAAACAAGACAAACCCCTTAATGCCTGGCTTCTCTTTTCATTTTTAATGATTGAAAGGCCCTCTATGGCTTCCTCATTCCTTCCCAGGGCCACTATGGTGGTGAAGTCTGCATGAGAACCAGATGGAGAATTATGACAGCCAGACTGTAAAATCGTCTGCTTCTAAGAAATGGGAGTTCCCAGAACCGTGGAACGTGTGATTTTTTTTTTTTTTTAGAACATTATAGTTGTACATAGTAGTTGGGTTCATTTTGACAAAATCATGCATGCATTGGGTTTTGATTTACTCCCCCCCACTCTGCTTTTCACTCCTCTTCTCCCTCCTCCTATTTTCCTTTCTTTATGTTACTAATCTTCCTTTTGCTCCTGTATTTATTTTTGATTGGTGCTTTCTACATATATATAAAGGTGAAATTCCCTGTAGTATATTTATATATGCACATAATGTGATTTTGTTAAATTCTTTCTACATTTCCTCTTCTCTCCTATCCTTCCCTCCCTCACTCTCCTTCTAATCCATTGATCTTTCTTATATCTTTATGATATCGAATCCACTCCCCCTCGCCTTCTTTCCTTTGATTCTCTCTAGCTTCCACATATGAGGGGAAACATTTGACCCTTGACTTTGTGAGTCTGGCTTATTTCACTTAGCGTGATGTTCTCCAGTTCCTTCCATTTACCAGCAAATGGTATAATTGCATTTCTTTTTATGACTGAGTAAAGCTCCATTGTACATACATGCCACATTTGCTTAATCCATTCAACTATTGACGGGCATCTGGGCTGATTCCACAATTTGGCTATTGTGAACAGTGCTGCTATAAACACTCAAGTAGCTGTATCTCTATAGTATGGTGATTTTAGTCCTTTTGGATAAATACCAAGGAGTGGGAAAACTGGGTCATATGGTGGTTCCTTTCCTAGTGTTTTGAGGAATCTCTATATTGCTTTCCAGAATGCTTGTACTAATTTTCAGTCCCACCAACAATGTATGAGAGTGCTGTTTTCCCCACACCTTCACCAGAAGTTGTTATTTATATTCTTGATAATTGCCTGAGTGAAATGAGATGAAATCTTTGTGTAGTTTTGATTTGCATTTCCCTGCTTGCTACAGGTATTGAACATTTTTTCATATATTTGTTGGCAATTTCCATTTATTTTTTGAGAAATGTCTGTCAAGTTATTTTGCCCATGTATTCATTTGATTATTTGTTTTCAGGGTGTTAAGTTTTTTGAGTTTTTAAACATTCTGGATATTAATCCCCTGTCAGAGGAGAATCTGGCAATGATTCTGCAGGCTCTTCATGCTCTTTAATCACTGCTATGCAGAAGCTTTTTAATTTGATGTCACCTGATGGTTTTATTTTATTTATTTTTTATTTAAAAATCCTTTAAAGGTTTAAGGAGTCAGTACCTGCACCAACACGATGGAAGGCTGACCTTGTTTTCTTCTAGCAGTTGTGAAGTTAAGTCTGCTTAAGTTAAGTCTGCTTAAGTCTTTGAACCATTTTGATTTGACTTTTGTGCATGGTGAGAGAGACCCAGTTTCATTCTTCTACATATTTAAAAAAAAAATCTTATTTAGTTGTAGATGGACACAATACCTTTATTTTATTTATTTTCGTGTGGTGCTGAGGATCAAACCCAGGGCCTCACACATGCTAGGCGAGTGCTCTACCACTGAGCCACAACCCCAGCCCTCATTCTTCTACATATTGATGTCCAGTTCCCACCCTCCACCAGCCGCATTTGTTAGAAAGCTTTCTCCTATATTTTTGGCATCATAGTCAAGTATCAGATGACTGTTAGTATGTAGGTTTGTTTCTGTGCCTTCAATTCTATTCCACTGTTTTTCATGTCTATTTTAATACTGATGTCATGCTGTTTTTGTTACTATAGTTCTACAGTATAAATTGAGATCGGGTATTCTGATGCCTCCTACCATAGCTCTTCTTGCTTAGAATTTCTTTTTTATTGTAGAGTACTACTTTATTTTTGTAATTTTCTTTGTTCCCCTCATTTTTTATTGGTGCATTATAGTTGCACAAAATAATGGGATTTATTATATATTTGTACATGTACATAATATACAATATAATTTGGCCAATATCACTCCCCAGACTTTCCTCCTCCTTTCCTACCTCACCCCTGGGTCCCTTTCTTCTACTGAGCTCCCGTTGATTTTCATGAGATCCACCTCCACCTTTCTTTTCTTTTTTCTCTCTAGCTTTCGCATATGAGAGAAAACACACAACCCTTGACCTTCTCAGTTTCACTTATTTCACTTAACATAATGGTCTCTAGTTCCACCCATTCTCCTCAAATGACATAATTTCATTTTTCTTTATGAGTGAATAAAACTTCATTGTATATATACATCACCTCTTCTTTCTCCATTCACCCTCTGACAGACACCTAGCTGGTTCCATAGTTTGGCTATTGTGAATTGTGCTGCTATAATCATGGGTATGCATGCATCACTGTAGTATGATGACTTTAGTTCTTCAGGATAAATACTGAGGAGCAGTACAGCTCGGTCACATGGTGCTTCCATGCCTAGCCTTTTGAGGAAACTCCATACTGATTTCCAAAGTGGTTGTACTAATTTACAATCCCAACAAGAGTGTAAAAGTGTTCTTTTTTTCTCCACGTCCTCTCCAACACTTACTATTTGTATTCTTGATGACTGCCATTCTAACTGGTATGAGATGAAGTCTAAGTGTAGTTCTGATTTGCATTTCCTTAATTGCTAATTATGTTGAACATTTTTTCATATATTTATTGGCCATTGGTATTTCTTCTTTTGAGAAGTGTCTGTTTAATTCATTTCCCCATTTATTAATTGGGTTATTTGATTTTTTGGTGTAAAGTTTTTTTGAGTACTTTATATATTTTAGATATTAATCCTGTCAGAAGGATTAATGACATCTCTGTCAGAAGGCCAGCAAAGATTTTCTCCCTTTCTGTGGGTTCTCTCTTCACATTCCCAGTTGTTTGCTTTGCTGTGCAGAAACTTTTTAATTTAATGCCTTCCCATTTATTAACTCTTGGCATTATTTCCTGGGAAAGTCACTGCCTGTGCCTATATGCTGGAGTGTTGATCCTGTTTTCTTCTGGGAGTTGCATAGTTTCTGATATAATTCCGAGGTATTTGGTTCATCTTGATTTGATTTTTGTGCAGGTGAAAAATAGGGTCCACTTTCATTCTTCTACATTTGGATATCCAGTTTTCCCAGCACCATTTTTTAAAAAGGTTGTCTTTTCTCCAATATGTTTTTGGCACCTTTGTCAAGGATCTAATGACTGTAGATGTGCGGTCTGTCTCTGTGTCTTCTATTCTGTACCACTGGTCTATGTGTCTGTTTTTACGCCAGCACCATGCAGTTTTTATTACTATAGCTCTGTAGTATAATTAGAAGTCAGGTATTGTGATGCCTTCAAGAATTGCTTTTTCGTTAAGAATTACTTCGGCTATTCTGGGTCTTTTATTCTTCCAGATGAATTTTAGGACAGTTCTCTCCTAGTTTTGTGAAGAATGTCATTGATATTTTGATGGGAACTGCATTAAATCCATGTATTACTTTGGGAGGTAAGGCCATTTTAAGAATATTAATTTTGCCAATCCATGAACATGGGAGGTCTTTTCACCTTCTGAGGTCTTCTTCAATGTTTTATAGTTTTCATTGTAGAGGTCTTTCATAGATTTATTCCTAGAGTTTTTGTTTCTTAGGCTATTGTGAATTGAATTATTTTCCTGATTTCTTTCTCAGCAGATTCATTGTTGGTATGTAGGAAAGCTATTCATTTTTGTATGCTGATTTTGTAACTGCTACTTTGCCAAATTCATTAGCTCTAGCAGTCTTTTGGTGGAGTTCTTTGGATCTTCTAGGTATGGGATCACATCATGTGCAAACAGTGATAATGTGACTTCTTCCTTTCCTATTTTTATCCATTTTATTTTCTTTCCTTGTCTAATTGCTCTAGCTCAAATTTCTAGGACTATATTAAACATGAGTGGCTAGCATGGACATCCTTATCCCAGATTTTAAAGGAAATGTTTTCAATTTTTCCCCATTTACTGTGAGGTTTGCTTAGGGTTTCTCATATTTTTTCTAGGGATTCCTTTGGCTATTCTGTGTCTCCTATTCTGGAAGTGATTCTTTGTAGGAGGCTACTATTGGTGGTTTCTTGTCTTCCTTGAACAGTCTATTTTCTACCTATGTCCAAACCTTACACTGCTCTTGGTCTTTTGGGTAGGATCAAGTATAGTACACCCAAACATCAAAATAGGGAGAACATTCTCATTTCTTCAGAAAATACCTAGAAAAGTTGAGACTCTTATGAAAGGGGCAAAAACAGGTATGGATCTAGGTAGGATGGCTCTGGTGAGAAAACCCCATGGTTTTTCCCTGTTCAGGGCCTAAACATTATATTTACAATCTGACTTTGCAAATGAATCATGTCAAAAGTAACCTTTATTGTTTAGGAAAAGGAGTTTTTATTAATGTCTAAGAGTTAGGAAAAAAATAATGAAGGGCTTTTTACCATTAAAAATATGAGTATTAGAACATGAGTACACCAAGTCCTGTAGAGACCAAGCATTTTCAACTGAACAGACATCTGAACCATGGGCCCATCACCAAGACCCCTCATCAGTCCCACTTACTGAATGTGTGTTGATGATTTCTTCAATCGAGATATAAATGACTGGTTTGCTGACTGTCACCAAGTCTGTGTATTTGTCCATATTGAACTTCTCTTCTGGCTCAGGGACATTACATGCTTCTTTGAAATAATTCCTAACAAAGGGTGAAGAAAAGTCTTATGTTACAGTCAAATCTGTGAGTTAAATTACTTTATCAAAATAGGAAATTTTGAATGATGGCTGGTACTTTGTTCTCTATCCCAAACCTTGGGGGAGACTTATTACAGCTTCTTCCAGGCTGGCTCCCGACTATGGGAGCTCATCCTCAAACAGAACTGGAGAATAATAATAGGTGTGAGGTCCCATTTATGAATCATTATGATCAAATCATGGGCATATCATCTTAAAATGTTATTTTAAAAATAGTCCCCAAGGGACTGGGGATGTAGCTCAGTGGTAGAACACCTGCCTAGAATGCATGGCACATGGGTTCAATCCCCAGTACCACACATACACACAAAGCTCTGCGTATTTAACTAAAAATGTCAAGACTAATAATTCTAATTTTGTGTACTGGGATTGAACCCAGGGCCTTGTGCACGAGAGCACACACTCTACCACTGAATAACATCTCCAGTCCCAAGATGAGTAATTCTTGATTTGAGAATCAAGTCTTTGTAGAGAATACAACCCACAAGGCAATTCATCAAATTCACAACTTTAAATGGCACAAGTTCCTGGGTCCACACCACCCTAAATACCACTTTGATAGCAATAGGAGTTAAGACTATTCCATTCTTGTGTGATTCAAGCAATTGTTGCTGGCCTACAGAAAGACTATTAAAGCTACACATACAAATCCATAAGTGCCACAGTATTCGGACCCTAAAAACTCTACTATTTTAAACTATGGCAAATATAGACAGACAGATGAAAAAGAGCCAGGCATCCTGTGATGACAGGAGAAGTCCCAAAAAACTTTTGCACAAGTGTATGTGCATGTTATTCTATAGTTTTAAAAGTTTCATATTTCTGAGATCATTCCTGAAATCTCTCATAAGAGCACTCAAGGCTTATATACCAGAAATTACTTCTCCCTTCCCAACCTGGGCTGGGGAGGTGAAACAGCAGAAGTCATGTAGTGGTGGGGAATCATGCTCTCCATGACAATGGGTCTTCCTGTGCTGTTTTGGTTATAATTGTTCATGGTGAATTGAGAAACACAAAGAAAAAATATGAGTAGAAGAGAAAAAGGATGAATTCAAGATGAGGCAAGGGAAAGTGTTAGTTTTTTTCTTTTTAAATAAAGAGTTGGGAACATAGATGGCTGATAATAATTCAATAAAAAAGGAACTTAAAGGGAAGCTTTAACAACATTCAAGAGTTTTCAAGGAATATTGGCAATGGATATTACTTTTTCAGTCACTGAGAAGAACTAAAACAAGCAGCCTAAAAAAACAAAATTTGCTACAGTCAGAGGACTGGGATAACTTTCTCACAAAAGGTTAAAATTCCCAGATAGGGATTATGATCATGAACTACCTTTAGTGGTAGACAAATCACTAACCCAGAGGAAACTGAAGAATGGACAATTAGTCTCCTAGTGAGGACTGAAAGAGGTCAAATTTGTGTCACACTTGTACAGTCTGTTATAGACAAGAGAACAAATGCCAAGATAAAAGTGTTTCATCAGAGAGCTTCCTGACGGGATGGTAAACCTTACTTGCTGACTCACTCCATTCTCCTCCCTGTGTAATGATCAGTGTGATAATTTGGAAACACAAAGTCAATACAATTAAATCTTGTTTAGATAACTAAGAAAGGCTTGAGAACAGGACAGTGCACATGCACACACAATCATCTACAAATATAAAATCTGGGATTTCCCCAACCTTTCAAAATGAAATACTCCATTTCCTCTTCTTGTTTGTTGCAGATAAGGCAAATTCTTCCTGACGAGAAAACAACTTAGTCTTTGTAAAAACTACCCTCTTCTTAAGTTCAATGAAACAGAAATTGACTATTTTGAGTGTTTGATTCTAAGAAGGACAAGTGTGTAACATACCAGGAAGAGTAAGTATTTCATTTTGCCAGTAGCAGAAATTATACATGTAGGAAGGACTTAGAGGGGCAGGAATGCTGGGGGTGGGGAAGGAACGCCTGGGCATCAGCAACCCAGCCTGCTCTTCCTTCCCTTCTCTTTCTCTCAGTGGCAATTGATAGAAGAAATGCATGGAGCCACTTAGGGTTCCTGTCTTCCAGCCCCCCAATACCAGCTCCAGGCATGCATTGTTGTTGCCCACCTTCTTGCATATTACTTCAAATCTACCAGCCCCTCTTACCTGAATTTCTGATATGTCTCTGATAAATAATCGTTCATAGATGAAAGATGCTCATTTTCTCCTTCAAACATCTTGTTGGAGGCTGCATGCTGAAGAACCTTAGCCACTGAACCTAAGTTTCTCCTTTGGTCAGAATTGATCTGACCTCCAGCTGTCATGTCAATGATATCAAAGCCATCCGGAGCTACAATTGCTGGGTTCTTGTACCGATAGTATAGGAGGTTTCCAACAATCTGAGGTGATTCAAAAGAATAAGACCATTTTTAAGAGAGGAAATCTACGACTTCTGGTTGTTTTTTGATTAAAGTATATATTCATCACATTTCCCAAGGGAAAGCAGATCATCTTGAACATTTTCCGGTTTTTTTTTTTTTTTTTTTTTTTTTGTTGTTGTTGTTCCAAGGATTGACCACAGGGGGACTTTAACACTGAGTTATATCCCCAGCCTTTTTTATTTTGAGACAGGGTCTCCCTAAGTTGCTTAGGGCCTTGCTAAGTTGCTAAGGCCAGCTTTGAACTTGTGATCCCCCTGCCTCAGGTCTCTGAGTTGCTGAGATTACAGGTGCTGAGATTACAGCACACTCTGTGCAGATCATTTTCTGATGTGTAGCCTAAGAAGGCATTAAGCAAAGGCAGTGAATATAGCCATTCACTAATATATTTAACAAAACTATTTTTGGTAAAAAATATGCTGATTACCCACGAAATATTCTGATACAAAAACTGCAGTAATATCTAAGATTTCTAAGTTTACCTTAGTATAATCAATAATTTTGACAGTCTTTAGAAAAAGAAGTCCTGCAGTTTATTATAAATAGTCATATATCAGAAAAAAAAATCTTATAAAATGGTATGTTGGTAATTTTGGTCAGACCCCCAAAAAGAAGCTATGGTGAGATTACCCTTGAAAATCTACCTTTAATAGCTCATCTTCTGTGGCATCAGGGAATTTCTCATGGATCGAATTCTTCAGTACTTTGGCTATATACCTCAATCCATAACTACATATAAAACAGATGACAAAAGAAAATAATGGAAAAAGGCTAAGTGAGGAAGAAACAAACAGCAATTGTTCCAGTCAACTAAAGCTGAGCAGTTTTCCTAAAAATTGAACATAAAATGAGATGGTAATGGAATCACAGGACTCTACTGATGATAATAACTGAGCAGTGTTTGGTTGTGACCAAAGTATCATTCATTCTTTAGAGAATAGTTGTGAATTTAAAAGATAAATGTGGATCATCTTAAAATAGTTAACACAATATGAGGAGAACTCCTGTTTTCACTGTGGGGTCTTATCTTACACAGGATTCTGAGAACTTCAGCAAAGAATGCTACAGTTGCTACAAATCCAACTTACGGTAGTAGATCAAGGGAAGAAATGATAGAATTCAGGACTTTGTCGGTGACTCTTCTCAGGTTCTCAATGGATGCCTCCAGTTTGTTTTTCACTTCTGGGTATGTTAGGGCTTGTTCTGTGGTCACATCATAAGGCAGCTTGCTGAAAACACAAGGACTTTACATTAACTGGAGCCTTAGGTATAAATATTAGTATTCCTGCCAAATCGGCTCTACAGATGTTATTTGTAGAATTGGATGTTGTTCACTGACTCCAATAACAAGATTCTGCTAAGTGAAGTGTGCAGACATGCCTTCTGCCACCAGTAGAGCAGGAGGGACTCCAGGACTCCCTCTGGGCTCTTTTGAAAATATAAAAGGCAGACCTAGGTAATATAGATCCAGCCAACTTTTGTGTGTCTGTGTTTATCTGTGTTGCTGGAAATTAGACTCAGGGCTTTTCGTGCACTAGACAAGAGCTCCACCACTGGGCTGGGAATATGGCTCAGAGGCAGAGTGCTTGCCAAGCATTCACTAGGCCCTGGGTCCAATCCCCAGCACAGCAAAATAACAACAAGAACAACATCAAACGAAAAACCCAAACTCTACCATGGAACCATCCCCGTGGCTCCTACTTTCTTTTCATTAAAATTTTTAATTAAAAGTACTATGTTCATCACAGAAAAAAATTACACAGAAGCAAATAAGAAAATACCACAAATACACAGAATCAATTTTCATGCATCTGCATAACTTTCCAAGTTCTCCTCTATACATGTGTGTATGGGCCCCATATATGCATACATATGAAGCAATTTGTGTACATACCCATCCCATACAGATCCTATGTGTGAGTACATATACATAACCAATGTTTTTGAAAAAGATATTGGGTTATTATACCTAATTGCATCATGAATGTGCTTTTCATGTCAATAAATACATATGTTTATATCACTATTACAATTATTTAATAAATTCCCCAAAGCTAAATATTTTGACTTTTCCTAATTTTCACTTACAGTTATGACAACCACATATACAATTCTCTGTGCGTATCCTCAGTATTTCATAAGATACACTTTTGCAAGAAATTAAGCTAGGATTGATGAATCCACAAATCACCACCCAGAATAAGCCCATTCTAACTGAATTCTTAATATTTACACATAGAGATTGCTCATTTGGTAACTAAATGAGGATTCTCATCAGGTGGAGAGAAAGCGCATACCACCTCTAGGTCTAGGGTTAGTAACACATGGGGAATAAACACGGGGGAAAATTACAAAACTTGTGGCATTGGAGAACCACTGGTTCTGAAGTTTGAAAATACCATTTAGTATCAAGATGTCCAAAAGTTCAGGAATATGATATATACAGGAGGTAATATTTTGAATTGAAAACTGACTTTTCACAGTAATTTTTTTTTTGGCTTAACAGAGTTCAAGAGTATACATCAATGAATATGTAAAAATGATCAGAAAACATTAGTGAAAACCATCATCTTCCTGACTTTGTTACCTGGCCTCTCCGGTTTGTGTTTCTAGTTGGTTCACCCAAGCCTTGTACACCTCTACAGGGTTGGTGTTGATGATCAGGGACTTGTCATCAATGATTTCTTTCACCACTGGAGCCAGGAGTTGACGCAGGGTATTCTGTCCTCGGGCACCTCTGTTGAAACTGACCACCATCTTGATGACTGTAGGGTTACCAGTAACTATGTCCTGTACCTGGTCCACCTTTGATCTAGACAAAGCCCAAGCGAAAATTAAATGATTTGATTCTACAGATAGAGTTTTAAACACTGTCTACTCTCCCTGGCAGGAAAAGCATTGTAGAATTTAATTTTTCTCCATGAAGATCAAGATTGGTGTGATTTAAAAAAAAAACAATTATTTGTAAGATGTGTTTCTTATCTGAACATTTTAAGGATCTAAAAATAAGGTCCCAGCCTCAATTTCAATCTAGAAGGCAGGAACGAACTGAAAAGAACCAAGACCAACAATACTGGGTGACACTATACAAGGACTGTACCATCTCTAGTTACCAAATTTCAAAAATAACTTCCTTGATCAAATGAACGGTCTCTACATCTTCAGATCTCACTCAACTCATGGCAATGCAGCTTCTAGCCACAGTGTGTGACTGAGAAAGCTCTTCTTGACTTTGATGGCTGCCTTTCATCACTTCTTTCCTCTCCCCTCTGCAACCCCTTCCCTCCTCCCTCTTGACTACTCTCCCCCTTTTCCACTCCTTTCCCTTTAGGGTCTGCTTCTTACCTTACCTTGTCATTCCTTTTTACTTCCTTTTCTGACTTCTCTTCCCAGTTTTAAATTCTGTTTTCTTTCCCTTTTTGACTAATTTTATGTGCAAGTAGAGCAGATGGGATGAAACCAGCAGTCAAACAAAATAATAACTAGCTCATGCTGGCCCCTCAGAATTCACTCACCTGCGTAGCTTCAACCACAGTCCTTTTAGGACTTGTCTTCTGACCTCGATTTTTACACTTCCTGCCCACGGGCCAGTCTGGCATTTCCAATTTTCTCCTATATATTTTCTGTGTTCTCCACTGACAGCTTAAACTCATTGTGTTAAAATCTAAACTGTATCTTTTTTTCTTCTGACTTGATTTCTCTGACCTGTACAGCTTCAGTTCATCCTGTATGTACACTATTGGTAGACCAGTCTTCTAAGAAAACCAATGTGGTCAGGCCAACACCCTGCTCAGAAACCTTTCACAGCTCCCCAGAAAGTAAATGGAACCTCAATACCTGGGTCTCCACCCTGTGTCTCCCGTGATGGGGCCCCAGCCCATCTTTCCTGCTTTATCTCTTCTTTTTTGCACTTGTTCATTTTCTACCACTATTTCTCTATCTCATCTTATTAAAATTGTAGTTACTCCTCAAAGTTTTGGGTCAAGCAGCTCCTCCTCTTCCACAGAATCTCTTTCAGTAGACTGGTGGGTACTCTTCTTTCCATCTGTCTAATCTGCCTCATTGCATTTGTCATTCATTTAGTACTTACTCACTCCCCACTGCAGGGTATTATACTTCTCATGCCTCATTATCCCTCATGCCAGCTTACAGACACCCCCTGGGCAGGGCTGTGTGGCTCACCTACCTCAGAAACCCATGGGAACTAGCAGAGCATAAGCTTCCAAGAAATTAGGCAGGCAATTAAGGTCAATCTTGGCTAAGGGCATTTCTCATGAAATTTTTTTTGGGGGGGGATATTTGTTATAATAAACTGCACATTCTTTACATCAACTAAGAGAGAATAAGTTAGCAAAAGCAGTTGAAGTTCTAGTAAGAACTTTAGCAGAGATCATGCTCAGGATCTGCATCCCACCTACTTATAACTCTATTTCTTAGAGAGTTTTAATAAAGTACCTTTTCTCATTGACTGTTAAATAAACTTTTGGTTTTCAATTGTTGTAGATATACAAAATAAAGTTAGTTTAACCCTAGAAAAGGGATCACTGGTGGGAAAAAGCTGTACCTGAGTACAGTTCTAACAATGCAGAAATGAAACCAGAATTGAAATTCCATTTCAGTCTCAAATAATTTCACATATTTTAATATGCATGAATAACATATCACAATAATTTAAAAATTTTAGTAAATCTGAGACAGTCACCACTAACAAAATGACCTCTGCATTGGTATTTTTAACATACATGTTTGTATACATACTTTATTTCTTCCTCCAGAGCAGTTTTAAAAAGCTTGAGGAGTAAGAACTCTTCCCGCTGATTAGAGGCATAATTGTACAGTGTAAAAATAACAGTGTCCATAAATTTAGTTGACTTGTTCTGTGGCATCTGGAAAATCAGCTTAGCCAAGTATAAAGGATTGGTCTAAAATGAAAGAGAGAAGAAGAAAACAGAAACCCCCACAAACTATAGGTTAATAAATTATTAAAGCAGAAAACAGTATCTGATTCCCTGTTCTTCAGTGACTTAATGTCATTAAAAGCATATCAAACAAGCTGGCGTGGTGGCACAGGCCTGGAATCCCAGCGGCTCAGGAGGCTGAGGCAGGAGGATCTCAAGTTCAAAGTTAGCCTCAGCAAAAGCAAGGTACTAAGCAACTCGGTGAGACCCTGTCTCTAAATAAAATACAAAATAGGACTGGGGATGTGGCTCAGTGGCCAAGTACAACAACAACAACTCCACCACCACCACCAACAAAACAACAACAAAAGCATATAAACAGGTACCTGACACATAACCTTTAAGAGCTATGATGTAATATTATTAAGACCATAGTATAAAAGAAGCTACATTAGTTATGATAGAATTTGTTATATCCTGTATTATATGTTTACTAAAAATATATGCACCCTTTGAAGTCACATATTAATATTATTGTAGAGATAAAGAAGAGAGGGGTTTGGGCCCATGGAATCTGGTATCCAAAAAAACTGACAAGGCAATGAACTAAGGCAACGCAGATTGGCCTAGAATGATTGATAGATAAAGGAAAGAGAACACTGAGACCAGAAAGAAAAAGGCTGTGGGTATGTGGAGACAATGAGATGGCCATGCTGCTCTGCAAGGAGTGAGAAGGCAGTGAAGCAAGGAGGCTGTAGAGAGGGGTGAAGGTCAGGAGAGCTGATGAGGAAAATTCCAGAAGGACATGACCAAAACAATGGCAAAAAAGATTTCAAAAGACTGACAGTAATTCAGAACCATTGAGTGGAGCCCTGACCCACTGAGGATGGATTCCATTAGACACAGCACTGCCTTCAGAGGATTTTCCTCCAGCAGCTACACAGATGCAGTGAAGGTTAAAAGAGAAATAATAGTATTTAGAGAGGAAATAACTCATACAGAGAAATTTGAGACTCCTTCTCTTCTTCTTCATCATCATCATCATCATCATCATCATCATCTCTCTCCCTCCCTTCTTCCCCTCCCCTCTTTTTTGCTCTCTTATTGTGGTACTGGGGATTGTACCCAGGGGCTCCTGTACTCTAAGCAAGTGCTCTCCCACTGAGTTACATTCCCCAGCCTTTTTATTTATTTTTAAAATTTTGAGATAGAGTCTTGTTAAATTGCCCAGGCTGGCCTTGAACTTGCAACTCTCCTGCCTCAGCCTCCCCAGTGGCTGGGATTACAGATATGTGTCACCATGCCTGGCTTCATCTTCCTTCTGATGAAAAAAGAAAATGTTTAATTTAAATGCTTGAAAACTAGTATTCACCTAGTATACTCTAGTAACTAGTTAAGCTTTAAATTTTTCAAGAAAATCCACATTTTGGTTTACTTACTACTTAGGTTTACTTTTGAGCTCATAACAATTGGTTGAAATTTTATGAAGCAGCAGCTCGGGACAACTTTTCTGTTTTTGAGAGGTCTGTAATGATTCTTTTCTTACACTGAGCATATAGAAATTATGAGAAAGGAAACTCACTGTAGGACTAAGAAAGAAGCCTACTTGCCATTTCCCCTCAGGTGACCCAAAATCTTTAAACTTCGGCTGATACTGCAGAGATGAGCCCAAAGCAAACCTTTATTAGCTGACCTGCTACCGTGTTTGAGAATCCCTGCTAAAGGGTAATGCCCAGTCCATTTGCTTTTCTGTAATTTCTACATTGATCTTAAGGTTAAAATCTCAAAAAGAAAAAAAAAA
>JAJEJO010004047.1:266667-277751 GCA_020662805.1 Glaucomys volans
AAAACCTGATGGAGTTATTCTAAACATATTCCTGTACCTTTTCTCATTTCCATTAATGAGCCTTCACTATTGGACAAGGCAAGCAAGTCCAAGGTCAGTGGCTAAATTTTTACTTTTCTTATGACTAGTTCTATTTAATTTAGAAAAACTGAATCTTAACCTACATAAGTTTGGATTTTCATGGATGTAAAAAATAGTGAGTCCCCAAGATTAAATTTCCAACTGGTGATTGACTACTAATTGAAATCAGTCAGACTTAAAACCTCCCCTGCCATGAGTGAGCCCCCTTTGCTTCTGCAAAAGTTGCTGGTGTTCAACAGTAGGTTCCACAGACAATTTTAAGTATTGCTATTCTTCCTTCTGTGCTGCCCCGTGGTGGCCATTTGAGGCACCTACATCTGTTTGAAGAAGATGTTTTCCAATTTATTTTTTCAGATAGAGAATTCTTGAACCTGAAGCAACATCTACCAAAACTAACATTTTGTCACTCTTATTTAAGGTTTATATCATGTGTTCTCTATATACTCAATGCCAGTGACATCCTCAAGCAAAGATTCAGGCATCTCCAGGCTTTGAAGGAATGTGTGACCTTTAGCAAGGGACATTTGATTCTCACAATCGAGGAAGAACTACTGATCTCGTCTTATGGGAAGGTTTTCTTGGTGAAGCAGGGGCTTGTACCTATCACTATCCAGATTCCTCCATGACTAATTGTGTTAGTAGGGTGGATGGGGTACAGTAAGAATTAAGTGAGATTATGTGTATGGAGCACCTAAAATAGCACTCAGTACTTGGTAGGTGCAGAGCATGCACGTTATTATTGCTGAAGTGTGGGGAAAGATCCAACATGAACCACAAACACAACAAAATGTTTATTCAAAACTCATAGTGAAAGATAAATTGTGCTCACCTGTAGAAGGTAAAACAGCTGTTGATAAGTTTCTAGTGTTTTTCTCCTCTCCTTACTCAAGCTTTTGATTCCCTGGTGTTCTGTGTTATTCAATATTTCCATTTCTCCTCCTTTTTTCTTATTCAGTTTTTTTCTGTGTGAGATTACATCCTGTAAAGAATTTTAGGACATTACTACTTTGCACTCTGGAACTATTTACCTCATCCCTTCACACCCAGAGCACACACTGTTGGAAAGGTTAATTTCTCCCATTTCCTCCATTAGGAAACAGGAAAAGAAAATGTTAAGGAAATGTGCCTTGTAGGTGACTTTGGCTTTTGTAGCATGTATTCTCTGAAGCTCTATTTATTTACTTCTAGAATTTAATGTAGGCACCAAGAAAATTCTAAATAGAGAATGACATTTTTTAACAAATGATGCTGGAACACTGAGTGTCCACATTCAGAAGAAAGGATCAAACTACTCCCTCAGCATAAATGAAAATTCACTCAAAAGAAATCAAAGAATAAAATATAAGAGTTAAAACTATAAAGCTCCTGAAAGAAAAACCAGATATACATTTCTGTGAAGATATTAGAGTGCTTGAGATGATCTATAAGAACTAAGCTGCTTCTCTATAAAATATTTTTTTGAAACTAAACACATTGTCATTGTTTCAGGAAAAAGAGAGGGAAAACAAAGAAGATTAATATCATTTATGATCACTCAATTTTTTTCTGACCCTTCTTCAGTAAAATTTTTTAGAGTAAAAGAAATCATAATATTTTGGGTACTATTTTCTATATTTTGCAAACCATTTTTACCTGCCCTTAAATATTCTTCAAAAATGTTTTTAGTGGCTATATAACATACATATTAAATTTCTGTGGTCCTCAATTTATTGTTTAAACTGCTTCTCACTTGTATAGTACTATAAATAAAGCTTTAGTCATTTTCTACTTAAAAATCAAACTAAAAATGCTAGTATCAATGTTAAGATCAAAGACAACATATTTAATAATCATTGTTTAACTTCTGATAAATATTGGGTATATACTTGATGTTTGAAAAGTTAAGTTGAAAAATTACATTTGTGTGTGTGCTTGTTTTTGTTTTGCTTGAGACAGTTTTTTGCTGTGTGGCCCTGGCTGGCTTTGAAACTCCTGTGGAATCAAGTGACTTTGAAACTCCTGTGGAATCAAGTGACCCCCCTGCCTCAGCCTCCAGAGTAACTGGGACTAGAGATAAACCCCACCTTGCCTGGTTGAAAAATTAACCTTGTTTCATAGTGCTATCAATGAGTAATAAAGCCTTTTTAAAAAGCACAACAAAACCGCAAATATTCAGAAAGATCTGGAAATCTGCCATGGTTGTATTTCTTCAAGATACATACTCTTTAATTACTGATTTGTAACTAAGCCTTCATTTAGAAACATTTCCTGTTTACAACTTTATGGGGACAAGGTACAACAGCAGTTTGAGGCTATAAAAGGCATTCTCTGCAGGACCTTCTGGAATATATTGTACTTTAGAAGTTTTCATGTGAATCAAACAAATACAAATACATAATTTTTAAATGAAGTACTACTGTTTTTCAGGATAAAATAATGAAATACAGAACATTTAAATTGAAGTTTTATTTTTGAATATTTAGAAAACGTGATCACGTCCTATTTTGCACGCTGCTCTATCTTCCTTCTGACTCTTTCCCTGGAATCGTCATGAGGTCTGGGGGACAAGGGTGGGACATTCGTACGTCCAGTGGACAGGTATTCCATGGCTGCTCACTTACTCTCCACCTTTGACCCATGTAGCTTTCTCTGAACTTCCAGAAGGTTAGTTTTCCTCCTTGACCTATCAGTTTTCTGAAAACTGATTTGGCATATCAGAAGGAACAGGGACACAGAGGGAGGTCTTACCTTAGAAATAGGTTCTTGGGCAAAAATAAGAGAGCTCTGACATTAAGAGCAGGCTTCACACAGATGCAAAACCCACAGCATTACTTAGAAGCTATTAATGGGTGTGGTGCTACTCTGTAGGGGACATTTTGGAAATATGTAGGGGTGTTTTTGGATGTCTGAATCAGAAGGCACTTGTGGGTTCTGTGGGATGCTAGAGATGACAGATGATTTATTGTTCAACAATTTGTAAGGTGGTTCTGCTTAAACAGTTATCCCACCCCCATTTTTCATGCTAAGATTTTAAATATTCTTCTGGTCATTCACACAGGTCAAGATTCTGAGCCTAGCATCTTGTTGTTTTACATATATGCACAATAAACTTTCTCCACACAAGATATTTCAATATACATTTCATTTTCTAGGACTGCAACTACTATCTATATTGCGGGCAGACCATACTTATTTCTAAGGTGTTGTTCTCTATTTTGGAAAATGAGGTGTCACCTGTTCTGTCACTCAGGACATCCATCTCCTCTGTGGCACCCTTGATCTGTGATGATTCTGGGAAGAGGCCCAAGCCCCCAATAACTTTATGTTATCTTGTAATGTCATCAGGCTTATGCATTTTCACATTTAGATATGTGCTTTCCATTGTGAATCACTTTATTTTTATTTCTTTCATATTTATATAAGGCTTTAGTTTTATTATTAAAGCACAGATGTAAGTAGTTTATTATATGTTAATTTTATTTCAAAATGGTAAAATAATCTTGGAAAATATATCATAAACAGGGGGCATAGAATTTTGTAGTTGTATAAACCACTAACTTATAATAAAAGTGACAAGTGAACTTGGCTGGACCAAAGTGCCAGGAGCACATATGTGACCATCTTCTTCCTCCCAGAGCCAACAGGGTTACAAGCCTCACTGACCTCTAACGTGATCCTATTCTTCACCAGGAGTCCAATCTTGAGGTCCATCAGGTTCAGGTCTTTCTCCAACTGTTGGTTGGCCCTGATCTTGGTCACTACTTCTTCCCTTAATCGTGCTACTTCCAGCTCCTCCTGGAAATCCAAGTCACTTTGGTCCAACAGGTGCACAAATTTGCGGATTACTATTAATGGTGGGTTTTCAGAGCCAACTGCAGGGAGAAGAACAGAATGCTTTTTAGTATTAGGAAATTAGGGAAGCTTGGAATCATTATTAACAAGAGAAAAAACAGGCCTATAAATGAAGGATTGCCAGAAAAAAATGTATCAATAAAAGTACTTGTGGAGGAAAACATTTTGTATCATGTAAAATTTGGACAAGGAAACTGATCACTTAAACAAATGTACAAAATGGATTCTGTTTGGTCTAGTATTTTTAGTCATCTGATACTCATTTGTCAGTTGTCTGTCACACTGTTCCCAAGACTCACCAACTGAGAAGACAGTACTATCTGCACCTTATTGATGAAGAACCTGGGAAACTTAAGGCAAGTGACCTCAGCTCTGAGGCCTTCTGGCTGAGCCAGATAAGAGATTTATGTTCTTGCTTCAGGAAGCAGAAAGTGGTTAACTCAGCCTAAGGGATCTTTGGGAAGGAGCCAGAACTGGGTGAAGGAAGTGAAGGAAGACTGTTAAGGCCCAACAGGAATCAGTGTGATGATAAGAGGAATGAGTGCTCTACTTGACAGAAGTAAAAAGATTTTAGAAATTGAAAGTTGGTCTTTGTCCTTCCAGTATGGACCAAGGGAGGCTCTGCTCAGAACCTAGGGGTTCAGCCTCAGTCACTGGGAGAGAGGTTTCTCATATAAATTAATTCTAAGAGGGTTTCCCTTAGTGACTTTAGGCTTTAATTGCCTGGCACTCTGACTCTTAAAAAACATCTTTTTAAATGTGCTTTAGTGAGAGCAGCTCTGAGTTAACTAAATCATGCACAACCATAGAAAAGTTGAACCCCATTTGTGTACAATGAATCAAAATGCAGTCTGTTAAAAATAAAAAAATAAAAAAAGACAGCTGAGCATGCTGTGGCAGCCACTGATACCTGATGTTGGATATGTTAATTTTTGAGAAAGGTTAGACACATTCCTGTTGGCCATAGCCAACCTTAATCTAGCTTAGCATATACCCCTTCCTCCTGCCTTGGTGGCAGGAATTCATCTGTCTTCTTACTGTTCAAAATAAATTTCAATCCCTAGTAAAGTTAAAAAAAAAAAAAAAAGAAGAATAAAGTGACTGGGATGAAAGACACAGTAATACAAAGATGACCTGAAACAGTCCTAGGGCCCTAGCACGTCTTCCTTGTACTTCTAGCTGATTCTGTGGTATTTTGACACTTAAGGAACAAGAAGAGTTAAACCAATAACACAATTTACAGCATGAACCCAGCATGAACAACCAAATATATAATCATCTAGGTTTCTAGATGGGACAAAGATGTTTGTGATTATCAACTCTGGGAGATGAGATTTTCTTTTCCTTTTTAATTCTCATTAATTTATAATATATTTTATTCTTAAGGTAAGGTATATATGTGTGTGTGGAAGGGGATGATAGGCCTGCTAATTAACAGTTTAAATATAGGCTTATCTTCTGGTTAACTCTTTGCTTTAGATTGTTGATTCTAGTTCAAATTTAAAATAAAAATAGCATTTATGCTACTCCATTCTTTTTGAGGAAGAAATCATACCCACTCTGCTTATCCCTTCCACTTACAAGTAGGAAAGCCCATTCCTGTCACAGAGCCTGAGATGATCAAAGTCTACAGGACACAGTGGCATCATCCTCTGTTCTTGAAGTGGCCTCTGAAGCCACTAAGCTGGAAACAACTTATCTTTGCTGGTTAATAAGGAATCCAGGCTCTGTTTCTGAATGCTCTCACTTACCCAGTGTTTTGTAGTCATCCCGAGCTTTGTTTGCTCTCAGCAGGGACTGTATTTTCACAATTTCATTTTTCTGCAAAACATTGAGACAAGTCATGATCCCAGAGTCCCAACTACAGCACCATTTCAGAACTTAGAACTTTAAGAACTGAGAGTACATCACAACTGCTACTGCTTAGAACTGATGATGCTTAGACACAGTGTGTTTAACATTTATATACATATTTTTAAGGGGTCACATAGTTAGCTTCAAGGATAGTAAGACTTTAAGGGGGCTATTTAAAGAGATCAAAAAAGAGAAATCGATTTCAGCATAGAACTCTGATGATTCAATCTGTTCACACATCTATTTAAAGATTCTGAAAAAATTTCTCCAATGGGCTTCAATTTAATCAGTGAACAGTTAGAAAACTATACATGCAATGCTGGAAAATACTTTTCTAGAATCTTCTCTCCTATTACTATCCCACACTGTTTTCTTCTTACTCTCCATTCCTGACTGATGAAGTCTTACTCTCAATATAACCTCTCAATAAAAAATGTAAACTTTCAAAAACTATCGCATTAGGTTCTAACACCTATTCTTTCCTAAGTGGTCATCGCCATCATTTAATAAAAATCATTCAGTGCTAAGCAACATTCAAAAAACATTCATTTAGTTCAATTTCAATCCTGTTAAAAACCTGCATGCATTTCTCTTACATGATCCATGAAATACTGTAGTCGGGAAACGTAGCTCTTTCTTGCTTTTGCCATTCGGAACCAAGACTGAATCTAAAATTAAGTAAAATGAAGGAATCAAAGTGATCACCAAACAATACTTTGATATAATTTTACACAATCTTTCTAAAATAATAAAAAATGAGCAGATTGCTAAATAATAACTAAAGCCTGTCCTTCATTTCCCATTTCTTTCACTTTTCTCAGGGGGTTCAAAACACTTTGCTACCTTTCATCCCACTTCCTTAATAGGAGGGAGGTTGGAGAGGTATGTAGCTTTGTACTACGGTCTTTTAATCTTAAATAAAAGCCAAGAGAGCAAAGGCATTTTGTTGAGAGTTACAATGAGTCAGGGAATCAAATTAAACCGGGCCCAGGGCTTCATCATCATCCTTTAAATGTAACCAATATCCTTTAGATGTCTACAGGAAAATATCTCAAGACGTTGCAGAGGGACTAACTGCTACCAACAGTTTTCTGAGGGAATCAGCATGTGCACCACAGTGAACACATAGCATTATTTGGTTTAGGAGGTGATGTACAATGGATCTAGACCATGTCATTCTCTGACTTTACTGTTTCAAATATCTGTTTAATGAATTTCATCTGATTCCAGCATCTATCCAACCTTGTTGTTCTAATCCTCATCTGGATTTTCAGGTTGTCTACAAGCTCATTTTTGTACAGTCCTTTGACTTTTAGCTCTCTGAGTGCAGTGACCACAGTGCCTTTGTTTGTTCTAGCTCAGAATTATCTGCCTGGGCAGAAAGCTGGGTTAGCCTAGTTCAACATTCATATACATATCCTAAATTAGCTCTACTTCCTCTTGTCATTTGTTTTGCATTTGCCTTACAACTTAGGTTTTCTACTGGTATGTTTGAACATTCTAAATATTATTAGCAAATGTGAGAAAAGGCACATGAACTAAGGCTGGGTTCCCCCTGGAGATTTCCTAGACAAATTGAGAATATTTACTGGTTACAG
Source organism: Glaucomys volans (assembly GCA_020662805.1). Classification (NCBI taxonomy): domain Eukaryota; kingdom Metazoa; phylum Chordata; class Mammalia; order Rodentia; family Sciuridae; genus Glaucomys; species Glaucomys volans. Next base: position 274,032 of record JAJEJO010004047.1, read on the forward strand.
AATCACTTTCACATGATTCTCAAAACCATATAAAGGATGTGAAATAATTATAGTGGTTCAATTGACTTACTTGGAGATGATCAGTCTAAGTGAGTAGCACAGTTGGGATTTAAACCCAGGACTGACTAAAAGACTCATGTATACCCTTTCCACAACTCTGTATTCCAGAACCAAAACAAAGCAAGGGGAAAAGTTTAAGCCAAACACTTGATATGGTAGGAAAGGATACTTACCTTCACAATAGAATCAACATTATCAGCGAACATTTTTCGCCTGGTCATATATGCCTTCTGTTGTGTGTATCTCTTCCAAAAAGCCTAAGGAAAAGTGAGTTATAGTTGAGTTATTGAGGAGTGAGTTTCCCACAGCTGATTAAAGTATAAGCATAGAGCATATCTCAGGAGGCACTGAGTGGGGAAACCGCCAGGGGCGCCCCCTTCTAAATCTCACCTGGATTCCATCTCCAGGGGTGGGCATTTAACTGGGGCAGAACATACCAGCTCATGGCTGGGACTTGGCCAAGATGGGGAAGGAACAGTGAGGCCTGAAAGCTTTTCCTGCTTGAAAGCTTATTTTACCACTGGCCTGGGTGATGGAATAATAAAGCAGAATTACCCTCAATGCACAATCTTAACCAGGTGCTGGTGTTATTTGGTACCAACATAAAATGCTTAAAAATAGTGGCTAATAAGGATCTTTACTCTAATGCGTGGTCCACCATGGCCCAGACTGGAAAGGAAGACACTCCACTAACTTGTGACACTGACTCCCCGAAAACACAGTGCTAGTAATGAGCCATTTATTACTTTATATGTTCCTACACAAAGTTTAATGATACTTCATTAAAATATCTTTACTTGGCTATTACAATAATGACAATTTTTCTAGGAGACTGATAAAAACTGCATATAAACTGCTATGATTAGAATGTTTCATTGTATAACTGTTATTAGTTTATTCCAATTCATTTTGAGCATCTTTTATTAAAGTTCATTTGTAACTTAACCTAATTCTCTGATCTTGTTTTAGAAATGAAATACAAGTGCCTTGTTAAAAGGTTCAAAAACAAGAGTCGGATTATTTTGTCAATTTCTTTTCATGTCTATATATATTAATCTATCTTACTCATTCTTTTGAAAAATGTATGTGAAATTTTATTATTTCCAAAATAATATACTTCTTTGTAAAGACTCAAAACAAAAAAGTCAGAATAGAATCAAAATGATTAACAGGGCCCTTGCACCAGATTTCCCCTGTCGATTTGCATCCCTAGAAATGACAATTATGCTTTAAAAAATTAATTAAAAATTATTGATTCACAGAAAACTGCAAAAATAATATATTGAGTTCCATGTACCCTTCACCCAGCTTACCCAATGGTAACATCTTACAAATATACTTTTAAAGCAATCCACTATAGTGTTAGAAAACAAGAAGGCATATGGATTAAAAGTTATGAGAATTCTTGTAAGAGAGAAGGCAACTGAAATTGATCTGGAAGAGGGGATCATGGAAAAAAATTCAACAAGAACATGGAAAGATCTTTGGGATGGTCCTAAACTTGAGGGAGCCTTGAGTAGCCATTTTGGTGAATTATCACTGTCCATCTGTCAAGCAGGGACAAAAAAGTATGGGGTGGGGCTTGAGAAAACTACAAAAGGGTATAGACTTTTAGAGGCAATTTAGCAATATCCAATTTAAAAATTGTGAAAGGCTATTCTGTTTTCCAAAATATCCAGCCTGGGAGAGAAAAAAACCATCTGTAAGGATTTTTGTTGCAGCATTGCAAAACCAAAAAGTGCACAGAGCAGAAGGGAGGCTCACCAAGAGGGCAACAGCTGGGGCCAGCACTGTACTGCACTCAAACCAAGGGATGTCACACAGCAGCTGGGCATGAGGTAGGCACACTGCTAACCAGGGAAGTGTTCTGTGTCTGGAGGAACAGGACGCTCTCCAAGACAGACTGCCACACTTATTATGATACCATACATTAGCAACAAATAAATACCTAAAATAATAGATATTTCTCCCCTTCACATATCTTTACTCCCCTCCACTTATGATTGTTTTAAGTAATTTTACATATATTTAGAACCACATTAGACAGAGTTACAATTTTCACTTACATGGGCAAACAATGTTAAAAACTCAAGAGGAAAAGAAAAATGCTTTGTGTTTACTCTTTCCATTTCTTTTCCTACTGATGTTTCAGAATTCCTTTAGCGCATGTTCGCTGGTGATAAGCTCTCTAGTTTCCTCATCATTCCTAAATGATATTTTTCTGGATATAGAATTCTCTGTTGACAGTTATTCTCTTTTAGCACTTGAAAACTATGATGCCACTTCTTCTGAACTTCTGAGGTTCTTATGAAAAATCCTGTCACAGAGTTGCCTTCCTCCTAGGTAAGCTGTCCTTTCTATCTACTGCTTTCAAGATTTTCTGTTTTGTTTTGGTACTGGGGGTTGAATCACTTAATTACACCATCAGCCCTTTTTATTTTATTTTGAGACAGGGTCTTAAGTTGTCCAGATTGGCCTCAAACTTGTGATCCTCCTGCCTCAGACTCTCTAGTTACTGCAATTTTTTTATCTTTTGTTTCCGAAAGTTTGGCTATGATCTGTTTTGGTATAATTTTCTTTGCGTTCATCTTGTTTAGAATTTGCTCAGAGCCGGGTTTTGGTGGCGCATGGAAGGTAATCCCAGCAGCTTGGGAGGCTGAGGCAGGAGGATCGCAAGTTCAAAGCTTGCCTCAGCAACGGTGAGGCACTAAGCAACTCAGTGAGACCCTGTCTCTAAATAAAATACAAAATAGGGCTGGGGATGTGGCTCAGTGGTGGAGTGCCCCTGGGTTCAATCTCTGGTACAAGAAAAAGTGACAAAAAAAAAAAAACCCCAAAAACAAAAAACAAAAAAACCCAAGGAATTTGCTCAGCACTTTTGCATCTTTTATTATAGTCTAGAACCATTCACTATTTTTTCAAGGGCTTATTCAACATTGCCCCTTTAGACCTAGGAATTTCTATTGCTCTACCCTTTAATTCACAAATCAATTCCTCTATTCATTGCATTCTGTGTTGAGACTATCCAGAGTTTTTCACATATGCTATTGAATTCTTAAGTTACTCCTTGGTGTTTCTTTTCATCTATTTCCTTGCTGAGATTTTCCATTTTTTCTTCTTTATTTCAGATGTGTTTGTAATTGCTTATTGTAACATTTTTATGATGGCTGCTTTAAAAATCTTTGTCGGCTCATGCGAACATCTCTGCCATCTTTCTGTTGGCATCTCTTGACTTTATTTTTTAATTGAAGTTATTTTCCTGCTTCATGGCATGATGATTTTTGTGAATGAAATATCCAAATTGTCCAAGTGATAGAAACTGACAACCTGGATACTATGAGATGCTGGATCTTACTGGGTCCTTCAGGTTCATCTGGCTTTCACTGACACTGATTCAGCAAGAGAAGAGGGTGCTGCCTCATTACTGGAAGATGGAGGCTAACGTCTGGATCTTCCATGTGTCCTTACACCCGAGATGAGGAGGGGCTCCACATTACTGCTGGGTGGAAGTGGGAACTCCAGCTATCTTGGAGTGCTTCTGTTGACAGCACTCTGTGTGGGGTGGTAGAAGGGCCTCCTTACTATTGCCCCTGTTCATCCATTGACCTCATTGACTAGAAGGTGTAAAAGTGCTGACTATCCCCCATGCCTCTGCTTCCT
>JAJEJO010004047.1:279941-291750 GCA_020662805.1 Glaucomys volans
TTTAATAATGCTTCTCAAACTTCAAAGTGCATATAAAATCATCTGATAATTTTAAGACACAGATTAGAATTCAGAATATCTGAAGTGGGGCTTGAGAATCTGTACTTCTAAGAAACTTCGAGCCAATGATAGTGCTGGCCCACACTGTAATACAGATATAAGTGAAGGATTTTTTTGCGGCGGGGGGGGGGGAGGGGGGGAGGGGGTTCCTGGGGATTGAATTCAGGGGCACTCAACCACTAAGCCACAGCCCCAGCCCTATTGTGTACCTTAATTTGTAGATTATTAGGACCATGTCAATCTGACTGGTAATAAACATGTGTTGGGCCTCAATGGTTCATATGTTTGGGTGAGTAGCATTGTTTTAAAATACAAAAGTGCAATTATATGAATGTCTATTATACATCACATTCCTTGATCCAGGCTCATAGCAAAATAAGACACTGTTATTAGCTCAAGTTCTTACCTTGCTTTTCCAGAATTATTGAAATTCTAGAAATACTATTAATCTCCATTAACCCAGATTCCCAAACACTTTGAATAAGTAATCTATCATCATAGTAATAGAATATCTAATATTGACCCATTCTTACATTGTCCATCCTGCATTATTCTTTTAATGTACTAATTCAATGCTCACATTTATCTTAAGAATTCATCATTATGTTTCATCTCATAATTTACTTTTTTTTGGTACTGAAGATTTAACTGAGGGGCACTTTACCACTAACCACATCTAACCACATCCCTAGCACCCCCCCCCCTTTTTTTTTTTAAATTTTGAGACAGGGTCTAAGTTGCTTAGGGCCATGCTGAGTTGCTGAGGCTGGTCTTGAACTTACGATCTTCCTGTCTCAGCTGCTGGGTCATAATTTATTATTCATATAGATTTTTCTGGAAGCTTTCTACATTTATGAATATGTTTTGGTTACCTTTCCAAACAAAGGTAACTTGGCTGGGTATAGAATTTTTGGTCTATAGAAACAGAAATACTATATGCCTTATATTTCATTTGTTAGAATTCTATATTTTTCTTTTTCAGCTTATAAATTTTAATTCCATCAGACCTTACTTTTCTAATGCTGTGCTAACAACAGAACTCCTGGTCATAGCCATAAAATTCAATTTCTCTAGTTAGAGGATGTTTATTATAAACAAACACGGGAGAAAGGAGCTCTAGAAAAAGATGTAAAAGAACACTAACTAAACTAACACACTAAACCATAAAGGCATTTAGAAGCAGCTTTTAATAGAAAATTATCAATGGAAAACATTCAGAAAAATGTCAGTCTTGCTGGGCACAATGGCATATCCCTGTAATCCCAGTGGCTTGGGAGGCTGAGGCAGGAGGATCTCAAGTTCAGTCATTCTCAGCAAATTAGTGAGGCCCTAAGCAACTTGGTGAGACCCTGTTTCAAAATTTAGAAAATGAAAAGGGCTGGGGATGTGACTCAGGGTTAAGTGTCCGCATGTTCAATCCCTGACATCAAAAAAGAAAAAAAAAATCTATCTATCTATCTATCTATCTATCTATCTATCTATCTATCTATCTATCTATCTATCTATCTCAATCTTATTCTCTTGCCTGGTCTGAGCACTTGTGGGAAATTTTATATTGGCCATCTTATTTGTTCTGTTTTCTTCTACTCTAAATATATTTCCTGTATAGTACATCTGTAATGAAGAAATCTTTCAAACTACTTAGATCTCAGAGGTTATTGCTATGTTTTATTGATTTTCACTGTTAATCTGGAAAATCTGACTTACTGAATTGGCTGCCTCACCTGATAACTGGAACAGTAATAACCCAGTACACTAATATTTGAATTATCAATGCCAAATCCTAAAGCACAAATTCTCACATGATGTTGGTCAGCCAAGAAAGTCCTAAACATGTTCCTCTTCTCCCTTTCTCCTCAAGGGCAAATCAGCAGTCTATGGGGATAGATTCTATTAAAATAATGTGATAATCAACTCCCCAGTGGAGTCCTCCTCCACTTCCTTCCAGCCCTCAGACTGCCACTACTGGCAATCTGGAGTTGATCCACATAGCCATTTCTTTTTCTCTGCCTGGATGCTTGCAGTCAGTAACTCCTAGGTCCAAGTTTTAGAGTTTGCCCTCCAAAAGTAGTACATCTTATCAGAAGTGGTATTCCAGCTTTCTTCAGTTCAAGGGGGGTGGGGAACTTTCTTCCCATACTTATGTATTTTTTTCTCATTTCCTCCTATGCCATTCCAATGATCCCAATATTGGATTCCCACTCTCTGTCCTCCAGGTTATCATCTCTATCACCTAATCATTTATTGAGCATTAAATAACAACATGCTGGGGAGTGTCTGCTATGTGAATTATTCCATCCAATCCTCACAGTACAATGGACATTATAACATCTGGATGAGAAAATGCATTTTTAATCATTCATTCTTTCTGTCTACTTTTTGTACATTTTTTTTCAAGCTCTACAGGGTCTGTTTCAATCCTTTTCAATGAATGTTTTAAGTATTTCAGTGTCCATTTTGCATTCTGTAGTTTTAGATTCATTTTTATCCTATGATGTCATTATTTCTCAGTTTCCATGGTTGTCAGTTGTCTTTTCATTTTATTCTATTGTCTTATCTTGTTTCATTAAGTCCATGTCTTATTAAATTCCTTGAGCAGGAATTTATAAGCAGTTTCAGTGTGAAATTTTCTTCTGGCTTCTGGAAGAGCAACCTTAGATATTTATTTCATTTATAGTTTACAGGTCATATTCCTTTCTCTGGTTTTTGATATAAAATTTTTGTTCTTATTTGTGAGATATTTTTCACTTATTTCCAAACCTACAGAATTTTAGCAGAACTTCTATCTCCTCAAAGATAATGGCTATTTAGATTCTCCTTCCTTGATTTCCTTCTGTGTTGACCTGGGCACCTTCTGATTTATTTCATAAGCATTTGAGACAGAGTGTTGGATGGGGATTATACACATTCTCTGTACCACTATTCAGTTCCTTTGCTGGAGAATGAGGATGGCACAAGGTGGTGGAGCCTGGGTATGGCTGGTCTGGGCTATAAACTTTCTTTCCAAACTTGTGAAGACTATTTGACCGGGGACAATTCAGCAAGCTAGAAAGGTTGAGCTGTTCTATGCAGAGGGGACCTTTAGATATTAGAACATTTTTCTAATTCAGGATGAACAGCCACTTTGATGAGAAATGAGATGAGCAAGACACCATTTGGTTCATGGTCTTATGGTTTTGTTGGTCAGGTTACTGGGACAGCACATTTACTTCAGGTTCTCATCTGTGAAGCTAATTTCCCTTTGGACCTTGTTAATAAACTGCCAGAAGAATGAAAAGAAGGCATGGTGGGGTGAATTCAGAGTTGGATGGCTTCCTTAATCTTGCTCCTCCGCTAAGGTAGAGGAACATGGCTCCAAATGACAGTTTCTATCCTTCCCCAGACCTCCCATGACTTGCTTGAGCCCTGGGTTTGAATACTAGGGGGATTCTATACTGATGGGCTTTTCAGTATTTCTCCCAACTGTGACACTGGTCCATATCGCAAGATTGGAGAGCATGGGGTTAGTCCAAATTATATCACATCAGCTCACACTTTGAATTTTGTAGAGATCTTAGCATCAATGTAGCATCACTGCAGATTCTGGTTTTTAGGCTTATGTTCACATCCTGTGTGTTTTGCCTACCATTTATTTATATAAAGAGTAACTAGAAAACTCATTGGCTCACCTAGAAAAATCCCTTGATTGTCAGATTTTAGCAAAAATTTCTTTGAAAAATTCATTTCTGCCTTGATAACATCTTGGGCAAATTCAAACACTTGAGTATCTATCATATGCAAGACACAAGAAGACAAATATTTGTAAAACTTATTTTCTGCCCTGAATGACATTACATTTAAGTGGGGAAAGAAGATGAGCTCTCTGAGGACTCCAAAAGAGAAGTTCTTCAGTGGAAAACTTTCAGTTTAGGAAATTTCATAGTTAATTGGCCAAAGGAAAAAAACCATCAAACAGTTAGTCAGTAACAGTATCACATTAGACTCATGAAAAAAAAGGTCAAACACACACTATTTTGGAAGGCACTGTAGTGGTTGGTAGAGGGCACTAGGGGAACACAGTCTGGCAAATTCCTCTCTTCCCAACTGGAAAGTTCAACAAGTCATATAGGCTTATGTATCACTTACAACATCAACAACAATGAAGTGGGGAATGAGGATTTCTCCTGCAAGCCTAGGTGAAGAGTGACAGATTACACAAGGGAGAAAAGACTCTTGGAGATGCTAACTCTGTTCTTCTGTTCTTTCAGGCTAGAAAAAGCTTGATGCCATTCAACATCCATCTACTAGTAAAACCCAAAGTTGGGCAGAAGGTGACATATAGAGATCCAGCTTTTTAGAAAAGCATGTTTTCAACTTTGATCTGAGATGTCCCTTTGGCTCCAACCTGGTTGGTGGCAGGTGGATCTGTGCAAGTCTATAATGCCCCAAAATACTCTCCACAAGTTAAAAGTCAATTATCAAGATACTTCCCATCTGAGAGTCTTACTAAAGTAGATGAGGAGGCATTGATTAGGTAAAGATGTGCAGTCAAAAGGCTCATTGTAGTCTGTCCATTTTCAGGGGATAGGAGAGTTTGCTGTTAACCAGTGGTAGGTGATTCACATACCTGTATTTTGACCACATTTTCTTCTTGCTCATACAAAAATGATTTCCTAGCTTCAAACTCTTTTCTAAGGAGGGGTCCTGAGCTTGTATCTTTAAGGCGAAGAAGCAAATCTTCTGAAGCAGACCACATCTTCTCACGGACATAATTTGCTGTGATTTCCTCAATGATGTCCTGGCAAGAGATATTTCTCATGGTTACACTTCACACATCAGGTGAAAGGACACACATAATAGCCTCTGGAAATGGTATCTTTTAGAAAATGATATAGATTATTCCTTTTGGCTTGGTTTAAAAACAGATTTAACCAGAGCCAAGGGATGAACTGGCTTAGCTTCTTTCTAGAGACATAATTTTGGAATCCTTTGAGATTGGTGCTGAGGTGTCATGAGATGGTGGTTGAGTGATCTCAGGCTCTGGAGACAGAGATGTATGGATGATGCTGGCAAGAACCAGGTGTGAAGCCTGAGCTCCACAGAACACAAAAGGGACAAGGATGACTACCATAAGAGCATGTATCACCTCATCCCTCCCTCTGGCTGCTGAGGAAAAGACCTGTGTCCACCAAATCCTCAGGTTTCCCTTTCTCCTTCCTCCCCCAGGCCAGAGCAGGGAAAGCCCTGCAGTGAGCTGGAGAAACTCATAGTGATGCTCGGGGACAAATAAAATACTTGGGGCAGAAGGAAAAGGGGTGGAAGAGGAAAGACAAGCACTTGTAACAAGGCCAGATAGAGGAAATTTAAAGGAATGAGAAAAAAGGAAGAAGGGGGATTATGACAAGTTTTTATGTTTGTCTATGAACTGGGTTTACTATTTTGTTCATTGTGACATTCAAGCAAAGACTGGATTCACTTCTATAACTGAAGACTTATCCAGTGCAACTGGAACCAATAGTTGGTTAATTTAAATAGTTAAAAGTGATTTTATTCAATGGATATATCCATTGAATAAAATCAGTGACTTCAGGTTGTTTAGAAGAAATACATTAAGAAAAAAACAAAAAACCCACAGAGTGAGGCCTTCCACCTAACAGACTAATGCACAATGTAACAAAAAGTTATATCTGAGGCATCTTTGGATGCCACATGAGCAATTTTTTATTCCAAATTTTAACTCTTCAATGCTGCTTCTTCAGAGTCTGGTACATCTTTTCAATCATGGCATAAGATATTTTTAGTGTTTTCCATAATCTCATTTTTTCAAAAAATTAGCACTAAACAATCCATTTCTCCAATAAAAATTTAAGAACTTTGAAAATCTGGAATTAGCTGAAAAACTGTGTTCTTCAGTCTCTTCTTATCATTTAGAATTTTTGTCATTTATTGTTGTCAGACTCAGGCCACAGTTTTCCTCTGTTTTTTAGCACATATTGCTACATTGTGGTATCTGATGTTATTGACTTTTAATGATTCAATAAGATCTATATTTGTATTTTATTTTTTATCTTCTTGAAGATAGAACACCATCATTATCAATGTTTTCTCTTTAAACATATTACAATGCCTAGATCCATCAGCAATTTCCATACTTTTTGAGTCCAACTTTTGGTCTTAAGTTCAAAGCAATCTTGGTGAACATTCCTTCAAGAGAATTTCCCCCTGGGAACCATTACTCACTTTTTATAGGACTGTTAGGAAAAATATTTAGTTCTTGAGTTGCACCTTGTGTTATTAATTCCAGAGGAATGGGTACATGATATGACCCTCAGAGATACTGCTAGTTGTGTCAAAGACACCACCAACAGTGAACAGTGGAAAAGACTGTAGACAAGAAATTAGGAGCCCTTGGAGAAAACATCTGTTTATTGATGGATTCTGTGTAAGTTGCGGAATTGGTAGAAGTTGCTTTTTCTACTCTATGCCTCCATTTCCTCACTCAGAGAAATGGAAGATGATATTTGCTCTCTCTCTCTCCTCTTGGAGAATGATTCTGGGATCAAATTGATGTGAGGGTATGCTAGAAAGTGAAACTCTATGCTAACCAAAGGTATCTGGTTATGTTTGTAGTTTCAGAAGACCTTATTTGTAGAGCTACACATTTTGGGGGTATTTGTGGGCATACCAGTTAAGAAAGATTACTTTTGGCCAAAACTTACTACAGACATCTTATTGTAAATGTTGATTCTAATTTTACAGCCCTCCAATTTAATGTCTCTTGTTTCTTCATGGTCGCCCACCACCAACCTCCCTCAAAACAAGGGACTTCACAAAGGTGGCCATTCTGGTAATATCTATACAACGATCTGCTTTCAGATAAGTCCCCTTTCATTGTAGGAAACTTTCACGAAGCATCTAGTTGTTATTTCCTTGTTCAAAAAAAATATTCAGATCTAATGAAGCCACGGTCACAACTTGGTCAATCTCTTGCCAAGCCGCCCCTTTCGTTCCTTTGCATAGAAGAACTAAAAAATGAATGAAATTACACGACCCAGAACTAAAACCAGAAAGGGCTCATTAGCCCTACTTTTTCTTACAGTTTTGCTTTTAAGTTGTTTATCATCTTCCTCTGTGAATACTCAGCCCTGAGTTCCTGTGCTAAAAACTGCTGCATTATTTGGACTACAATGGACCAGTAAGATGGAGAGAAATTGACAGGTGCCCTAAGACTTAGGCCAGTGTCGTATATAATGAGAAATGGCCTTTGAACAAGTGATCCGGACATAGACTCTTCCAAATGGGCTTCTTCTTTCTGTATTTTGACACATCACAGGTCCTAACAGTCAATTAAAAATGTTGTATATGTTAATTAATGCATTACTCTTTTGCTCATGACAAGAAGTTCAGATAGGTACTATTTATATGTCTTTGGTTAAAAAGGGATGGGAAAGAATGGATAAATTGCTTTTGGTGAGTAAAATCTGGCAGACCAAAACTTTTTCTACTGTCATATACAACAAATTAGAACAAATAAAAAAAATTAAAAAAAAAACCTTTCAAATATGGGCCAAGGATTCATTAAAAGTGGATTTTAAAATTAAGTCAAATTTTATTTATTTATTTATTTATTTAGAGTTTTCTGGTTATACATAGTAGTTGTGTTCATCCCAACAAACTGGCACATGTATGGAAATCAATTTCGGTCCATGATCCCCTCTTTCCCTCTCCCCCATTCTCCTTCCTCTACTATACTAGACTTCCTTTCATTTGTCTATTAATTTTTATTTGACTGGTTCTCTATGTAATCTTGTCCTTCTCTCCCCCTTAAAAGGCAAAATTTAGAGATTGATTTAAATTCTGATTCACTGTATTATATTTAACCCTTGGTTAGTAAAATATATGGGCAAATGTCTAGTTTCTATCTCAGTCAATTAAAAGTAACATATAAAACATACTCAATGTGTTATTTCCACTTACACTTGGATATAAGCACATCAAAATCTCCAGAAATTACCATAAATATTGAAAATATATTAAAATGAAGCAAACGTTTAAAGTCCACCTATCCTGTTCTTTGCCCAATTCTGTCCTCTCCTCTTAAAGCCAGCCTGGAGATGGTTGGGATCATCTGTGGCAGAGATGCCTTCTCAAGCACTTTGTAGAAAAAAGTTACATTTTGGTGGGAAAGATACCATGTTATATTGTAAGCTATGGTAGAGGTGGTGGTACAGGGGATAAGACATTTTGAATACTGACAATCTAGAAATTATCACTAGTTGAACTTAACTATGTCAAGGAAGATCGATTTTCTAGAATAATCTACCAAACCAAATAAACTGCAAAAGCTTTTCGCCCATTCTGTTGGTTTTGTTAATCCACTGTGGAAAACAACTTGCCACAGTAACAAATGCAGTCACATTCAGTGCATTTCCTGAAGACTATTTCATGCCCAATCTTCAAATAAATCAGTCAGTTCCTTCCATCACTTCCACAAAGCAAAAACAGAAAGGCTATCACACTTTAAACCACATAGTTTTCCATCAAAACCCAGACTCCTACCTCAATTTCGTTTTCCATGAGCCATGACTGTTTCGGCACATATAATTCAGGTGGCACCCAGGAATTCTCTTGAGAATCAATGTTGTAATAGTAATCATACTTATCCTGCAGATTGAGTTTGAACCATGAGCCATCACTAGAAGCTAAAGAAAAAGGGTTTGTTAAATTTTACAAAGGAACAGTGGACCCTTAAACATAGTTTCTTCAATATGTAAAATAATCTAATGATTATGTTTTTCACCAAAATTCAGGTAGTCTATGTTAAAGTCATTAGAAATGACCAGGAAAGTGGAACAAATTCCATGTATTCCACGTCAACCCTTTGCGAAGTCAAAGAAAAGGAGGAGAGACAAATGCCTAATGCTAGCTCTGGATCCCAAATCTTTCACAAGGATGACAGGAGTGAAATATTGTCAATGAGAAGGAAAAGCAAACAAGGAATCTGTGCCCCAGGTACTTGATGTGAACAGCATCACAAGTAGACAGAGGAGATCAATGAGCAAGATCTTCTTTGCTCAGTCTTCCAGCAATTTCTCCTATAAGGAGGGACGTGTTTGGGCTGGGAGACAGTGATCTGCATTGAATCAAAGCAGAAGTTGAGTTGCCTTTGGGGTCAACTTTATCCAAGCTATGAAGGCAAATATACACCACAAAACTCAACTACAGTAAAGAAAAAGAAAGATCCTGATCCCTCTGAGTCATATTGCTCTATACAAACACACAAAATGAGGAAAAAAATTGCTGTAGTACTTGATTTGGGTTGGGGGCATACTAGAAAAATCTATTGTGGTCTTGGATTAAATTGGTCAAGAAGAACGTTTCTTTCACATGAATCTATGGGCTACACTTCATATTTAGAAAACTTTATTTTAGACCAGAGAACTAAAAACAACAGCAACACCAACAACAGTTTAAAAGTTCTAACTTGGATTGAGCTAAGTCAACTGTTAGCAGGTGGGCATCAGACTCACAATCTTTATAGGTAAATCAAAGTCCAAGTGACTGTCTCCATAACCTATTTAAATACATTCAGATAACTAAGCAGAGGTAACTTTAAGTCATGCTGATGTGGGCTTATGGTTTTGGTTTTAAATGCCCTCATCTGTTCAATTTGTCAGTGACAGGACAGGAAGATGTACCTCTTTTCAAATGGGCAATCAGATAGCTGTTCAACTGTTGGTGGCCTTTTGTATCTGACTTCTTTTACTAAGCATACTGTTTTCAGAGTTCATCCATACTGTAGCAGGTATCAGTTCTTCACTCCTTTTTGTGGCTGATAATATTCTCTTGTATAGATATGTCTTATTTTGTTTATCCATTACTACTTAATGTCCTCTATTGAATATTGTGCAATCATGTATCATTTGTCTCACAAACGATTAAATGACAGAACTGATTAGTGTAAAAATCCTTTTATATCATCAGATATAAAATATAAGGCAAAAAAATCTCAAGTACTATATGGTCTCAATTAAAAAATAATCTCAAGTACTATATGTTCTCAATTCTATGACGCCATCACCCATGTATTGCCACTAAGTTAATCACAGCTCCCCACCCCCCAAAAAAATCTAAAAATGCTGATTTGAAAGCAATACTTGTCTTAACACTAAGGAAATACAATACCACAGAAACCATTATATTTTAAATCATATTCAGTTTGTGCTTAGTAATGAAAAAGCTTACCATATTGAGATTTGCACTCTTTTGCTTTTGCAAGGGCATTGTAGTATCTGTCAGCACATTCGGGGATTATGTCACTTGTGTTATAAGCAGAAGATTTCAACACAGACAAAATATCATTGGATTTTCCCCCCTCCAAACACTGATTGACATCAACGACCAGTGTCACCCCTGGGTAATGAAAAGAAATGTTTCTGTTAATGGTTATCTTCTACTAACTCCCAAAGCACACAAATACATTATCAAATCTTTCAGGAATGTGTTGGTATTTTTATCCTTTAAGAGGATGTACCACACATGCATTAGGCAACACGCCAACTTACCTACCAGTTTAAGTTGTAAGAAAAACAAGCTTCTACAGGTGTATCGTGTATTAAATACCATTTTATTTCCTGGTTAGTCTTATGTGGTATCGAGATACTGGGTTTTGCTCACTGTAGTCAACAAAAAACTGGGTAAAGCACACCAAGAATAGATATGAAGCCCTGACCTAGGTCACTAATCAGGATTTGAAAAGCTAGTTTTATAAATATATTTATTTTAGAATAAGCAAAATGCTATTTAAGCTGTAGAAATCCTAATATTCTCTTTTATCACGCTAATATACTTAGCAAGTTTGTCACAAGAAACTGAAGCAAATGTTCTAGAATGGCACAGTTAGTAAGTATGTACAAAGGAGTCCAGAAATCTAATTCTGGAACTGATTTAGACCCAGCAAGCATTTTATCCCATTTCCATTTTCTGCCTCTCTCTATGAATAAAATCACATTAAGCTCTTAGTTAATGAAAGAAAGTTAATTAGTTCTTTATTATCCACTTCAGTTCTAGGTAAGAATGTTCTGGTCCAACCAGTGGAACTACTGAAAATGCTCTCAGTTAGAAATGTGGAACAACAATAAAAAGGGGAGAAACCAGGTTAAAATTTCTTCCCAGATTAAAAATAATAAATAAATAATTCCTTGATGAAAAAAAAGCTGAGAAATGGATATTTTTTTCTTTTTCTTTTTTTACACATATGCCAAACTAACAAGTATTAAATAACATATTGTCATCAAATTAGGTTCACATGTGCAGAGCACTATGAAGGTTGATGGGAAAGAAAAAGAGTCAACTTTAGACCATTAGAAGTCAAAGTCACGTATATCTGGAAGAGCACAGAAAGACTTAAGGAGGGCTTCTCCGGCAAACTGCAGTGGCTGCTGAACAACAGGGACAGAAGTGTGTTTTTGTGCTTAAGGAGGTTGGCAGCAACTGACTGACCATCCCCCTTTCCTCTTCTCCAGGAAAGCTTGGTAGGCTGGAGAAAAACTGACATTTAAGAAGTCTGTTCATTTCCTTGGCCCATTTATTGATTGGGTTATTAGTGTTCTTGGTGTAAAGATTTTTGAGCACTTTGTAGATTCTGGAGATTAGTGCTCTACCTGAAGTGTGTGGGGCAAAGATTTTCTCCAACTCTGAAGGATCTCTCTTCACATTGCTGGGAAAAAGCTTTTTAGTTTGCCTCTATCCCAAACATTGATTCCTGCTT